>JANHGL010005904.1:0-19775 GCA_024611195.1 Ceyx melanurus | reverse complement strand
CCTTCAGCCTGTCCCCATAGCAGAGCTGTTTCAGCCTCTGATCATCTCTGTGGCCTCCTCTGGCCCTGCTCCATCAGGTCCATGTCCTTCCTGTGTTGCGGGCTTACCACCTGAGAGCTGCTTCAGTAGTCTGTAAACTGCTGAGTATTATATTCCACTCCATTCAATATGCCCTTTTCCATCTAAGGCACTATCTGGCCCTTCCTCATATCTGGGTTTGAGCTCCCTCAACACTAAGAAAAGAGCATTTCTACAAGAGAGGTGACAACTGAATTTAAAAACAAAACAAAACAACAACAACTAAAACACAACACTTATACAAATATCTCCATTCATTTAACTTAAAGACTTGTGAGAAATTAACATGGTATATGGAACAGGCAAAGATGACAGGTTTTGGCACTGACATATCCCAAAGAGCTAGAGTGTATCAGACCAGCATGTACAGCAATCCTAGGCTGCAGCAGATTTAGAATGTAGCATTCAAAAAGAAGGGCACTTAAATTAGCATATCACGAGGGAAATAAGACAGAGGACCAGGAAAGGCAAGGACATGTTATTCCCTCAATTCTCAAAAAACTGACTAGAAATGCAATAAACTTTGAAATGAAACATTTTTGCTAGCATGAGATGACAGCTGCCACCTTTTAAATTAAAACTGATACCTGCTGGATAAAATGACCAGAGATGTCATGACCATAGAAACCATTTTTAAGTCAGAAAACAAAAGTTATCACACAGTACATCATCAATCTCAGTCCTATGAGCAGGAAAAGTAGCCCCAGCAGTAGCACACACTAGCAGGAACCAGACATGCTTGACTCAGCTTTGCTTCTTGTGAGCAGTGAAATTTGGTTCTGTAGAAGTGCCTGTCCTGTTCTTGCCATCCCAATGTCTAGTACCAGCCATCAGTGCATGGGGCGACATGAGTAATGTTGGCCAAGTTTGAAGCTTTAAAGCCTTTTACTTCTCTAAGACAGGATAGACTTCCAGACTGACAAATATGGTTGACAAATATATACTTATTCTAGAAAATTGAGGGCATTAAAACAATAACTATAAAGTGAATCATTTCTAACAGATCTTGTTCAAAGCAACCCCTGAGAAACCTCCATCTACTGAACAGTTGCACTGAACAGATGGGTTACTGAGTTTGCTTGTACCTGAGGAAGGGTACTAATAAGTTGGTCTTCACAGACCAGTAGGTGACCTTTTAGGCTGTGGTTACTTGAAGCAAAGCAAAGTGAGGTGTCTCTGCAGGAGCCAATATGCATCCTTGCCAGGGTGTGCATCCACTCTGGTGTCCTGAAAATTGTCATCTTTGACATACTGTCATGTTACCACACCTATTTTCCACCCCTCTGAGAGCTTCTTTGGTTTCAAGGTGTGGAACCACCTCACTGAGTTCTGCTGTGCAAAGCCAACATACCCTCAGATCCTTGGCTCGGACCAGCAAGGGCTTTCTAAGTAGGAATATTGAATTTGACAATATTATGAGAATCCTGTAGGATCAATATTGACAACAGGTGTCACTGAATGCGTGTACCGCAATGATTCATATCAGTAAGATGTTCCTAAATGCTGACTATTCATATATTGTATAACCACAGGTCACATTCAGTAAAAAACGAAGGGATGGTTTTAGAAAAACCTACTCACCTACACCCAGATGGTACAGATTATTCCAGCCACCCAGGCACAGCAGAAAGAATTAATCATGGACAAAACATCATGATCGAAGTCTACCAGGAGAGAATAGTCAGAGAAGGAAACAAATGGGCTTTGACATTCACATAGTATATCCAACATATGACAAAAAAAAAAAGCAAGCAAACCCATTTGGGGATCCACTATTTAACAGATTTACATTTGATTAACCAGTATAGCAACTGCTAGGAATAGCTTCTCATCCTATTTCTCCATACATGTTTACATGCATGTTTACATCTAGACTGAAGATGATCTGGTAGTTCTGGAACAGTTTAGAGCATGGGATGATTGACTTGTGATCTTGAAGGTGTGCACATTGAGAACTACTGATATGGCCTCTGTTTTCCTGTTTATTCAAATGAACATGAATATTTAAGAGTATCAATTTTACAGAGCATAGACAAACACGCTTTAAATTGTTTTACCTCTCCTATGCTCTTCCCATTCTGGAGTAGTGGAGCAGGGACACAGATCACTAAAGCATGTCCAGCTATTGGCTGGATGTCTCCTGTACAGAGGCAAGTCCCAGCTCCCTCTCAAGTCACAGAATCATAGTGTGTGCAAGGATAACTGAATTCTGAGTTCTGCAAATGCACATATCCACATCTTTTCTATTCATGTCACTTCACATCTGCCATGCACAAGTGTTTCCCATAATTTCTTAAGGATGTACATTTTTATATCTTCTGGCCAGAGTAGCTGTTTGAATGGAGTCCTAATCATCTTTGGTTTTCATTTTTGATATTTTTTTTCTGTTTTGCTCTTCCTTTTTTTTTTTCTTACCTTTTATTTTTTCTTTTTTTTCTTTACTTTTACGGGAGGCCACCATACCACTCATCCCACCCTCTCTATTGGTAGTTTTGAGGTTTTGTCATTCCATTTTTCCAGCTGCTTGCCAGAGCTGTCAACTAGGATGGCTCCAACACTCATCTGCAGATTCCCTTGTCAATTCAAATGGACTCCAGCAGTTGCTTCAGCTCTGTATCATGTTGCTAAGCAACTTTATTATTGGAATGCCTTTTTATTATTATTACTTGGAGAGGTAAACTTTTTGTTACACTGCAACCTTTTTAAACATACTTTCATAAGGACATAATTCCCTTCAGTTCAAAATGCAGGAAAATGTTGCTCATGGGAGTGAAGGAGCAAAGCAAATGAATCCTGCTGTGGTGCAGAGATAATGTGACATTTGTCTGCATGGGTACTGCTATACAAAAAAAAACCTGACAGGTATAACAACACTGCCTTATGCTTTGTCATTCCGAAAATTATGCATACAGAACCTCATCATGATACTAAGTCTTCACAATCTTTGCCAAGCAACTGGATGGGGAAGAATTCAAATTAGTCTTAGAAGCTAAGGAAACGGTGGTAATAACAATGTTCTAATTAAAAGAGGGAAAACTTGAATGCCCATGGAAGCCTCTCTATTGACCAAGTCCTTGAAAACAGAGTAAAAGGACTTGTTATAAATAGGTGAATATTAAAGGTATTTTCTTCTTTTTTTTTTCTTTATTCAACATTTTTCTGATGTTATTAGAATAAAGCAATTACTCCATTTTAAAGAAGGCAATTTCACTATAAGCAGTTACTTCTACTGAGGAAGCCTATCAAGACAAAGGATTGGGAGACAAGAGTATGGCTTTTAATCCTGGTCCTTTGGAGACTTCTGTGTATCCATAGGTAAGTTATTTATCCTTTGTGCTTGATTCTTCTGATGAAAGTTTTAGGTGTTTCCCTCCTACCTCATAGGATTCATCACTGTGGAGTCAAGTAGCTTTTCTAAAACATCTGGAGATCTTTTGGAGGAAAGTTCTCCATAAGTATAAAGTAATATTTTAAAGGGATTAGAACTTTCCATAAAAATATCTTCTCTGGCTCATATAGGGCACTTTTTCTCTCCACTTGAGAGATAATTTTTTAACTATTTTTGACACAGATTTATATGAAATATTGACTGAAATATTCAAAATAAGTACATTAACTTTGGGTTTGTGAGTGATGCCAGTTTTTAAGATACAAAGATAGAAGCAATCTATCCACCTGAGAGATCCAAAGTGAGTGTTAAATGGCACAATGTCAGTTATTATGCCTAACAGACAATAGGACTCTTCACACTGTATAGTTATTGCTATTAATCCAGACAATAAAATTAATTTCTACACATAATAAAGGAAGTCCCTTGCTCTAAAAAGATAGAGGACCAGGAAAAAGAGCAGTAACAAGTGATGCAGAAAACCTGTTTATATTCTGGACTTCACTCTTCCGAAAATTAGTTTGCTGAGGCTTAACAAAATTAAATTTAACAATCAGCAGGAAAGTAAGCCAAAAAAAAAGAGGTTCAATATTTAGTGAATTAATTTATTCAATTCAACAGGGTCTTATGACTTTCACTATATACACTAGGGAAAAGGAATTAGGACAAACTATTTTTATCCCTTTGGGCTCAAGAACATTCTCAGAAATCTATTAAGTTTTAACCAGAGAAGTTCCAAAGGATTGGAAAGAGAATCTTTATAAAGAGGAGGGTCGGGTGTTGTAGGGGAGGGATCAAAAGAATTACAGAGCTGTTGACTTCAATTCCCAGAAAGATTCTGGAACAAACTCTTAAACAATCAGTTGAAAAGCAGCAGAAGACAGTAAGATGATAAAAGACAGCCCACTTGAGTGTGTTAAGAGCTCATGATGTCAAACCAATCTAATGTCCTTGTCTGCCAATATAATTGGCATAATGGATTAAAGGGAGACAGTAGATATAATGTATCTTGCTTTAGCAAGGGCTCAGAAAGTGTCTTCAGACACATTCTTCTAAAAAGGCTGGAGAAATATTACCTGGATCAATTGTGTACATACAAATACCAAATACTTAAGTGAACCTCTTCAAAGTGATAGGCAGCAGCAGCTGCCTCTGGGCCAAAAGCAGTAGGTGTGAGACGTGCACTTCAGGCTTGGCTGCAAGAGCAGGGTGAGACAACAGATGTGATGCAGAGGTCAGATGGGTTTAAGTGACTGAAAGAAAGGGAAATGGGAAGTGAAGTGTGATAAAAGGAAAAAAGTGAAATAATGGGTAGCATACTGACTTAAGTACTTGAAGCATATGTAGAGGAGCAAGTAGGGTGCATCAGGTTGGAGAGGCAGAGCTGGTCATTTAGAAACCTGGGCTGGTAATTTAGAGTGCATTTTTGTCTAGGCAGTAGATTCACTGAAATGGACTGTTCGTTCATTGTAACATGGATCTGTGACTACATTTTCAAGAGATTTAGAGTTTTGTAACTGATCTGTGTTGGAGCTAGAGTACTAATGCTCTGTTGGAGCTGCCCACAGCTCAGAAAACCTGGACAAGTGTATAAAATCCTTATTTTCAAAGGCAAAAAAATAGCCTGGCTATAATGACAAATACTTTAATGGACACAGAGAAGTGAAATACCACTTAGGAAAGTAGTAGAAATGCTTTCTTTCAAGGCTTCTGATGACTATCTGATTGCTTATATTCACCTGTGAATAATTTTTCATGCTGCTTCAGAAGAGAGGATTATGTTGAATAATCCTGTGAGTTTTCTCCAGCCCTGCATTTCCCTACAGACATTCTTTTATTGGCAGTTTTGAAGTCTGAAGTGGTACTACACTTTCTGGACAAGGTCCAGTGAAACAAAGACCAATCTTTCCACCAGAGCCCACAGCTTGCAGGAGACAGGCAAGATGAAAAGGCTCAAGTCTGTTCCTCAGAGCCTCACCTAACAAATGTACCAGCACAAGTCTGACTATTATCTATTCCTTTGTTATTCTCAAAGATTTTAAGAGCAAAAGGAAACACCCTATATATGAGGAGACAAAATTTTACTGCCAAGCCAGTAAGTTTTAACAGTGACAAAAAAAAAAAAAGCAGTTACTGTTAGTCTAGTGGCAGGAATACCAACACTCATTGTCCAAATTATTAAAAAAAAAAAAAAAAACAAAACCAAAAAAACACCTCTGATACCCTTAAAATTTTTATACAAGAAAGCCTACAAATATGGATCCTTTTTCTTGGGTGTCATGCTTGTCCTTCCACCATAGTATGGTGAACACAGTCTGACAGCTTCCTGCCCCTGAAGCAGTTAATGCAGGAGGCATTATGACAAACCATCAGCATCATGACGTCCTCAGCAGGAGGAGCACAATTTTCATTATGGGATTTTACTCTCCTTGGTCATGACACTGCTTGTTTTCCTTCTCCCAGGCTGCCAGCTATCTCCAGCAGTGGTCTTCATCATACACAGGTCACCCTTCAGTCCCAGCTGCATACACCCCACCAGGAATGCCCAATGCAATCTTTAAATGGAAAATTAATATTCAAGATGAGCCTACACGTCCTAAGAAAAAGAAGTGGGCTTCAGGAGATATTGTGGGCTGGGAGTTATTTTTGAGCTAGGAAAAGGGTTCTCTTTGTGAGCTCACTGAGACTCCTGAATCTAGTAATCAAATGGTTTCAGAACAAAATTGCATAGGATTTCAACTCCGAAGGCTGAGGGCTCAAATGAGGAGAAAGCTGGTTAAGAGTGACAAAGTTCCTTTAGCCATATGGGATTTATATTTCTTACTGTTCTTTAAAGCTTTGGGACACATCCCACTGTTACAGTGAATGCTCTGTGAATTCCTGCTTCAAATATTGCAAATATTTGGCATGACATCTTTAATTAGTCAGTCTTCATAGACTGAGCAGTACATCCATTTGAAACTGGCAACAGCATAGCTTATTATTGAGAGAAATATATCTGCTACTAATGCCCCTGTACATTCCTTAAAAGAAGATTAATCCTTTAGAATAGTAAAAGTCTATATAATTAGGAGTAATGGAATCCAATTAGGGGGAAAATATCAAGGAATCAGCAAATATCCCTGACACTGACATCTATTTGGCTGGGAAATGGCATCTCAAGGAAAAATGGTGTGCACTCCATCTTTTGTTCAATTCACATTTAAATGCCCAGAACTTCAATAAATGTTCAATATAAAGCAGCCCTGCACTGACAGAGTGTGAGTTACAGCCTTACTCCATCTAACTCCCTTTTTTATATCATACTTCTTGAATTCAAAAAAGAGAGGTTTTCACATAAAGCATACGAGCCATTATTTGTATTTTCAATATAGATTAGACTACTGCCAAAAATAAATAGTTGATATCTACAGCAATTTAGGGCCTTTTTGCATTGATTTATTGATTGATACTCAGATTTCATCTGTGCTAAGAGATGCAAATTTCCACCTGAGGTTGCAGTCATGGCGTTCAAATCACCAGGTATGCCCCATCAATATTTATGGATATTGCCTCCAGAAGAATTAAAAAATACAATGTAAGCATTGTATGAGTCCAAACTCAAAGTGGCACTAGGATGTACCCTCCTTTTGGTATACACTGAAATAATAATTTGTTGTTGCTATAAATTACAGTTGTGTCAGTCAATCAGTTTCTTCAATAACTAACTCCAACCTGCTGGCAATTTTTTTAAAGTGGGTGAGTTCAGCCACTCACAAGGGACAATCTGTGCCCAATATCTCACCGATTTATTCTCACCCATAGCCAATGAAGAAAGTGATTTTCCTGCTGGGTTAATGACCTCTGATTGTGCTGTTCCTACAGTTTCACTAGCCTGATGTCACACCATGCAGTGGCTCAATGAACATGCTGTCAAGATAAGTAATCCAGTTTATCTTCAGCATTTATTTTTTTTGTGTGAGAATAAACTAGGGTACTTTAAAGAGGAATAATAGGAAGAAGCTCCTTCAACATTTCTTCCTAAGGGAGACATTCCACTCCTTTAATCATCTTTGTGGCTCTGCACTGGACTCCTTTGAGCAGTTCCCTGTCCTTGAACAGAGGGGCCCTGTTCAGTTTTGTATCAGACACAATACACCAGATGCTGCCTCATCAGGGAGGAGTGGAGAGGGAGAAGAACCTCTCTTGAAAAACTAACCACACCCCTTCTAATACATCCCAGGATGCCATTGGTTTTTCTGGCCACAAGGGCATATTGTTGGCTCACAGTCATCCTTCTGTCCACCAGGACCCTCACATTCCTCACCCCTTTGCTTATCTCCAACAGGCCAGTCCTCAACCTATACTGGTACCTGGGTTGTTCTTGCCTATATACAAGACTCTACACCTCCCCTTGTTATATTTCATTAAATTTCTCTCCACCCAGCTCTCCAGCCTGTCTGGGCCACACTGGATGGCAGCTCAGCCTTCTGGTGTGTCAGCCACTCCTCCCAGTAATTTGTCTTCAGCAAACTTGCTAATTGTGCACTCTGTTCCCTTGTTCAGGTCGTTGATGAATATATTGAATAGTACTGGTCACAGTACCAACCTTTGAGGGACATTACTAGATACAGACTTCCATCTAGACTCTGTTCCATTGACCATAACTCTCTGGCTTCTACCCTTCAACCAGTTCACAATCCACCTCACTACCCAATCACCCAGACCTCACTTCCTCAGTTTAGCTGTGAGGATGCTGTGGGAAACTGTGTCCAAATGCTTTACTGAAATCAAGATAGACCACATCCACTGCTATGCAGTCATCTGTCCACCTGGTTATGTCCTCGTAAAAGGCTATCAGGTTGGTCAAGCATGACTTCCCCTTAGTCTGGTAAAATTAAGTACTGATTTGATAACCATTTCATTTTTCCCATAGCCTTCTTTGAGCAGAGGGAATCCATTTTGATTGAAAGCTCATGGAGAAGAACATGTTGAACTTCTTTGAAAGTCATTAATCAGCAGTAAAATCCTCTCAGTCTGAAAATGAGGATTTATTTCCAATAAGAACATAATTTCATCCAGTTATTATTGTGCAGAATCTGTGGCAAATGAAACATGTTTCTGTAAGAAAGACCTTGAAATCCAAAATTATGTATATAAGTCAACAGACTTCAGTTAGAAATCTGTTATAATTAGAGCTGGTTGACAAAGACAGTTCATATTTACAGGCTGAGACTTATTAAGCTAAGTGTTTTCACCTTAGTTCAATAACCAGTTCTACAGACCAGCTTCAGACACCTTAGGAAATACACCATACACATCAAATGGCAATAGAAATAATGTTTACTTACCATAAATGCAGTAGTTCCCAGGGAGTTATCAAGACCTTCAGAGAAACAGAAGAGATGTTTTATAGAACCACAATAAATTATCATCTTTGTTACACCAGCATTTTTTCACCTTTACCTGGTCTTAATCCAGCCTGTGTATTAATTAATTGCCATTGTGTAAATCTCAAATCATATTTTAGGGTACATAGGATTCACACCATTGGTTCATAATTAACCTACCTTGCTTTAGTCATAAACCTTTACATTGTAGCCCTGCTTTTGACATATGAATCAAAAAGTCTGAAAGACAGAAACTCTGTTCAGATTAATAGATTACCAAATATCAGATAGATTTTTCCATGTAAAGACACCCTATAGTCTTTGAAACTTTTTTCTGAAAGGTAGGTTGACATGATGCAAAACTGACTTTGCACCTTGAAATCTAAGGTTTCACACACAAACTGCAATAAGATTCCTACTGATTTGTCACCTCTTGCAAGTTGGTATGTTTAACATATTCCTGCCAGGAAAACTCTGCAGGTTTCTGTGGATCTGTTAAGGTAACTCAAGGCAACCATCTGCACCTCCTATTTACTTCTGTGAGTACAACCTGCCAGTTTACAAAAGAAAGGGGCATTGAGCATGTGCATTACATTCTTTGAGGTAAACAGGGAACTCATTTTCTCACCCATGTTGTGTCTCAACAACTCCTCTGGACTCTGAACATCTCTAGTACTATCTTTGGGACAGCATGTTAGATGCATCAGTGAGACCTATGCCAAGTAAGACTCAAATTGGACCATTACCTTGCCACATACCTAGAAACTTCATATGCACTCTTCCTTCTGCCTAGGACAGAGCTGGCTATATGCTCCTATCGCCTACAAAAATAAGTTCTTTATCTGCACTGTTTGTTGCTTGTTTGATTAGGGAGAACTACTAAATTGTTTTGTTATTGTTCCTCTAAGTCATTGTTGTGAGTGCCACAACAATGCTGTTCAGGGGATCACAAAGGTTCACCTCCCTCATTGTCCACTATGTTGGACAAAAGAGATGGTCACACCCAGAGAGTAGTGGTAAATGGCTTGATGTCTAGATAGAAAAATGTGACAAATGATGCTCAAGGTTCCATACTGGGACCAGTGTTGTTTAATATCTTCATTAATGACATAGACTGGTGTTGAGTGTACCTGCAGCAAAATTGCTGACAGTACTAAGATGGGTGGTGCAGTTGATACACCAAACAGATGGGATGCCATCCAGAGGGACCTGGACAGGCTGGGAAAGTGGGCTGAAGCATGTCTCCTATGAGGACAGGCTGAGAAAGTTGGGGTTGTTCAGCCTGAAGAAGAGGAGACTCTGGGGGAACCTTATAGAGACCTTCCAGTACCTGAAAGGGGCCTATAAGAAAGCAAAGGAAGGGTCTATTCACAAGGGTTTGTAGTGACAGAACAAGGAGTTTAAGCTAGAAAAGGGTAGATTTATGCTAGACATTAGGAAAAAGTTCTTTAATAGGAGGGTGATATGACAGATCACTGGAATGTGTTGCCCAGAGAGGTGGTGGAGGCCCCATGCCTGGAGACACTCAAGGCCAGTGTAGATGAGACCCTGAGAATCCTGACCTAGTTAGAGACGTCCCTGCTTATTGCAGGGGTGTTAGACTAGGTGACCTTTGGAGGTCCCTTCCAACCCAATACATTCTATGATTCGATGACTATGCCCATTTAAAAGAGAAAAATCTAATGCTATGAAATAGGAGTTCATGAGGTCATGGCTTAGATCAGTTTTTTTTGAACTCTGCAGTGATATTTTCCACCTCCCACAGACTCATTATCAGACTGGCAAGGTTCTTGCTTACTTGTTTCTCATTCCTTGTGGAATATATAGATAACAGCTAATTTTTATCCTATACTTAACTTTCTTCCCATGCTAGAATTAATCATTCTTCTTACCCACTTAGAAACTAGAAAAATGCACCACTTCAGATTTAAAGTGATTGTTCTCAGTATAATTAACAAATTATTACATTACTGACAAGTGGAGGTGGTTTTGTTTGTTATATATTCTTTGCCTGACTAACAGTAACTTAATAACAGAAATATGAAAACCCAAGGAACTAACATCACCTTAATTTTACAGGACAAGAAAGTAATCTTATGGAAAAAAGGGAAACTTTCCCTGAAGGAAAAGCATGTTGTTGGCATGGCACTGAGCTGTGACTCAGGGTTTCAAAAGTTATTTTCTTGTTCTGTTTCAGATTTCCTCTGTTATATTGTACAAGACTTCCCAGGCTGTGTGCCTGAGCAAAAGATAAAAATATCTTCTTTCCTTTGACGGATGTCATGACTATTTATCATATGCTTTTCAAGGAAAAAATATTTCAGCCCTCTGCGCATGTCTATGAAGTGAGAGACTGAGCTGGCAGGCAGGAAGACAGAGCCCAGAGCTCTCCCTCTGCTCATGACAAGGGGAACATAAGCTCCAAAATTCACCACTCAGCAGAGTCACATTTAGCGAGCACTAGGCAGCCTCCCAGGTTTTTGACCAAGCATGTTAGGTGCCCACAGAGTACACACTAGAAAGTGTTATGGTAGATTTTAGAGCAGAGTTCATACAGATTTCTGTATGAAATATTTGGAGTATTTAGCCAGCAAACTGATGCTTCTCATAAAGAAGCCCTTTTTCTTGATACTTAAGCCTAAAACCATAGTTTTCCAAAATACCAGAGGGAAAAATAACAATGATGAATTATTAGGAAATAATTATATTACTTTGTATTTGTCCTCCGGTTATGTATAGATACAGCTCTAGATAAAGATAAAAATTCTTTTCAAATGCAGGCTTCAGGTTTATTGCTGTTAATTTCAAAAGTTGAAATTAAGGTTTTGATTGCTCTAATAGTTAAATTCAGAATTTCCTATTTTAAATTATATTTAAGCCAAAGGATATATACAGACACTTTAATAATTAGTCAGATATACTACTTTTGTTTTGTTTTCTTATGGTGTCTACTAATGGACATGTCTTTACAGAAAGTATGGAATTTCACAACACTGGGTATTCTATATCTGGATCTGAAAATAAGCTTAGGAAATATACTTCTAGATTTTTTTTTTCATTTTTTTTTTTATCCTTTGCTGATTCTAATTATGTCGGGATATGATCCAGAAAGGTAAAGTAAGATTCAACTCCAGACTAAGACACCTAGCTTTAGATATCTATGTAAGAGTGTCTATAAGTACATCAGGTATCTACTATAGTAGATAAGTTCCCACTATAATCAATGAAGATCTACCCAGTACAGCCAGTGGTGACTCAGGCTTAGCTTAAATCAGCTAAACATCTGAATTTGGTTAAATTGCTTTTTAAACTTTATTAGCTGTATTGATTAGATTTCCAATAATCTGGTCTGAAACCTGTCTTCTTAATCTCCAGTTGACTACTCATGAATCATTGGTGTTCTGTTAGTGAAAATGGATGTCTTGCAATCAACTGTAAACCACCAAATAGTTTGTGTAGCTTTGCAATAACCATCATTGCAAGGTTCATGTATGGGCTGTACCTGTCATCTCTGTGTTTTGAACAACTTGAACCTCCAGGGCTCATGAAGCCTTGAAATGGTAGATTCACAGCTTATGGGGCAAGATCTACACACAGAAAGTACTT
Source organism: Ceyx melanurus (assembly GCA_024611195.1). Taxonomy (NCBI): domain Eukaryota; kingdom Metazoa; phylum Chordata; class Aves; order Coraciiformes; family Alcedinidae; genus Ceyx; species Ceyx melanurus. The sequence goes on along the minus strand of JANHGL010005904.1, from coordinate 7,334 downwards.
ACCAGACTGCTCATAAATCCTTCCCAGCATGCTGCAAAATTATTATCTAAGAAGAAAAAAAGGATTCAGTGCCACAGCAAGATGCAACATCAAGTCACAAGTCTTGATCAAGAAGTGTCAGAATTCTCATCTCAGCCTCTCCTCCCTGACTGATGCTTTCTCCAGCTTGTTAGCATCAGCAGAGTGTCACCCCTAACTGGCTAGCTGTCAAACATGTCTTAGTCACTCCTCAACCCAATATTTAGTCTTGCAGTTTGACACTGTGATAAAAAGCTGAGTGTCAGTACACCAGTGAAATCACCACAATCCTTTCCATGTTGCTATCCTCTCTTGTGGCCCAATCCCAAGAGGTGGGATGTTCAGCACACAGCTTCACATGAAGTGGGCAAAAAAAAACCCAACAAAACTGGTGTGCTGGTGTGTAAAAGAGCTTGACTCTCATGGTCCCTCTGCTTTATACTGATTATGACATAGATAGGCTGGAATCCCTCGCTGGTCAGTTTGGGGTCACCTGTCCTGCTGCTCCTCCCTGCAGGTGCAGCCTTTCACTTTCTGCACTCCCCAGTGTGACATAAGATCCAGCAGTGGCCTTGGTCTGCACACCAATCCTTGGTACTAACTCTAAACACGGGGTGTTATCACTGTCAGGAGCAGACACTGTGAAAACATGCTGCTAACTTCAGACAGGGCAGTTAGTTAGAAGAAACTGAGATGAAAAATAAAATCACTGAACAGAACTAGTTCTGTACTCACTCAAACCAGGACAAGTCTGTGACTTGATTGAAGTCCAATAAGTTTGAAGGTAGTGTCTAACATCAGCTACTGGCCTGACAGAATGTTTCTGTCTTCCATCAGAATACATCCAGCCCATATGATCCACAAGCACTCGTGAGAAAAAAACCCGAACATATAAAATCAAAAGATTCAGTACTACAACTGTAAAAGCCAAACATTGTGGTGAGTTTGGAAACAATGGGCATGCATTCTAAACCAGTTACTGTCATAGCATGAAGTGAAGAGCTTCTGGAAAATGTAGAACTTGGATAAAATTTATCTCCTCAATGGCAGGACTTAGAGCTCAAAGGCTCCTTCCACAAGTTGCAGGCAAAAGAATAATTTAAGCTGTTGTCATTAGTGTATTTCTTTTACACCACTACCCCGACAGCCAAAGTTGCATGAAATCAACTAATGAAGCCAGGTAAATAAAGCATGAGTCTGAATAATAAATACACCATAATTTTAGTATTTTCTGTTATTGTCCAGATGGAAAAATAAATAAACACATCTATATTACCTTAGCTTCTTCTATTACTTTATTTTCATAAATAAAGCAGTAACAAGTATCACCCTGCAGATTCTTTTTTTGTTTCTAGGTAGAGCACATTTCTGAGTGCAATTCAAAATTACATGGCAGGAATTTTGCTAGGATATTGCACTAAAATGCTATTGTCTTGACTCATCCATCAAACAGTGATACAGCCAACATTTTCAGGGTGGGATGCCTTCCTGAGTAAATAATGGGAACTGTGGGATGAGGAAACAGGGAAGTCTGCCATCCATCAGTGAAGGAAAAAGGCTCCCAAGCAACAGAGCTCTCCACTCCATACCACAGAGGGGTTGTTACCCTCCATACTAGGCAAACAGCTACTTTAATTGCTCATAATTTATCGAGATCTTCATCTGGTGCATAAACAAAGCTCTGTTGGATTCAGAGACAAGGAAATTTATCCAGCTAAGGATCTGGCTTAAATTTAACCAAAGGAAAACAGAGGATTTAAAACAAGTTCTTTGATGGTATAATTGGATAGCTCATTACTGGAAGACACAAGTCCTTCACTCTAAACTCAAACTGTGCTTCTGCACAGTGGGGTGAGGATACAGCTTTGGTTCCAGGACAAATACAGGACTGGATGCAGAAGCTCACATAGCAGAGCTAGCATTTATTATCATTATCTAAATTGCTTCTTACAAGTTTCTGGTTTTGGAGGTCACATATAATTGCCAGCCTCGTCTGCATGTAAGGGAGTGGTACTTTAGTTATAATTAGTGTAAATAATTACAGGCACATAAAAAGGCACAACACAAAAATGTCTCATAAGAAAGCACTCTCTGTGCCATGTGTTCCTGTACACCAAACTGATTTTCAACTTACACAACCTCTTTCATTCATCCAATTATCAACCTTAGCTTAATTTGAAGAAAACATACACAGCAGATGAGAATGAGAAAAGGGCACTTGCTTCTAATAAACATTGTGATTCTCACTTTTTTTTTTTAATATTGCTTCATAATCTGCAGATGATCAGGTAATTAAAGCATAATTCAGTGTAGGTTAAAATATAATGACTGCTATGGCATAGGAAAAATATGCTTCAGAGCAACCTACTAATGCCTGAGGAGACAGTTAATTATGCCTTACCAAGCCACTGACAGATGGCTACAAAATATATACCATTAAGGAATAGGGCATAGTCATCTTCGTAAAAGAATCAACAAGAAAGCTATTTATCCTAATTAAAACAAAAGCAAGCTTGTGCCTCCAACTGCAAGATATAATTGTCTAGTCATGGGGAAAAATGTATTATTCACCTTCTCCCAAGCCACTGAAACCCTTCCTAAATATGAACCTCAGTTGCTTTGGGTTAATCCCTGTCATGGTGGCCATTAAATTTCAAATTTAGTCTTAAACAGCCATCCTTCTAAACTGTACAGGGACTCAAAGCATGCACCCAGTAACAACCTAGCACTGCACAAGAAAAACAGGGACAGCCAACGTGTGCATATTGGCACTGCTGTTGCTGTCTCAAGCCCCTGTGCAGTCTGAAAAGTGACCACATTAAACTCTGAAGCCATGATTTGAAAGGAGGCTCTTAGAATAAGCACAGAATACTTCAGTTTAGCAAACCTAATGATGAAATAAAGGCTTGGGAAGCAGGCAGGAGAGTTAATGCATCTATCCATTCTTACTCATTTAAAAGCTATGGCTAAATGAAGAGCTCCACAAAATGGTTTCAGATATGCATAACAGTCTAATAAATGTTTAGTGTTTTATTAGTAATTTTTAGAGTAGGAGTTTACCGTAATGTAATATTACAGAATCTTTATTATATACACTCTTAGTAAAATTTAGCTGACAGTCCTAATTCATTTCTTTCTTTTGCAACTTGTTTATATTTCCATCTTAAGCAGGACTTTAAGATACACTTTGGCAGAAAGCTTCCCTGAACAGAATGTCCCATTTAAAAATTAATACCGTGCTGCCTCCACTAATCAAAGCTGGAAGAGTTTACATTAGTGTTTTAAGACCAGAGTGCATGGTTCATTAAAATCCAGCTCCATTGGGTTTGCATCAGAGATGAATGCAAATGGGTGCAAGGGAGACTGAGCTGCTATTACTTTTATTTCCTTCCTGCCCCCACAGCACCTGATTCATATACACTACAACATTTACATATTATACTTTTGTCATTTGGCCCACTACATAAGAACAAAGTGATCTTCTGTTATATATTTTATATGAACAATATAAAGGAGAATACAAGAAACTCAAGGTTGAATGGTTTCTTTTAAAATAATACCATTCTGCTTTCACTGTCTCTCACCATTCTGCTAGACTCTGAACAAGTAAATTATAAAACTATAGTGTAAGAATAGCTCCACAATTTCAAAAATAATGTAAAACAAGTTGGTAATATGCATAACCTAAGATATGTACATTACATAAAGAAAACCATGAAGATATAAATTCTCCTACTCATACTTAAATTGATCATCTCTGAATTTGGCTTGAGCTCAAAAAAATAATGATGTATACAGTTATTATACTGCTTTCACCACTGTGATTCACCACTGTAGATTGTTATGATGCTTCTCTATATAATTCAGTATGTGAAACTCCAGTCTATGTACACTAGAGTTGAAATACTTTTTCTTTGCAAATATGTTGTTGTCATCAGCAAGAGGCTCGCTTGAACTATCTAAAGATTTCCTCTAAAACCAAAATAATCTCAATTTGAGAATATTTAGGGCCCTAATTGATCTTTGTAAATAGTGTTATTGGTTACACATTACTTGTTCATACTGCAAGCATTCCACCCCCTAAGGCAGAGTTCAGTTCCCTAAACAAGTGTCTCAGATCAAACCATGTGTACCAGCTCATGTGTACCTCAGAATCAGTCACCTCCCTGCAGTTTCTTTAGCTGTGCAGATTTACTTAAGAGACTTATGAATCTCCTCAAGAATAGGAAACTCTGACAAGAGAGAGGAGCCCCTTTCTCTACTGTCCTCCAACCTGAATGTGATTAGACACGACTCATACATCTGTTACACCAGATGGATTTGTCACTGACCAGGCAGAATAAAGTTATTGCAAACACTGCAGGAATCAAGTAGCACATTACAGGAGCACTAGTCATGGAAAAGCTCCTTAAAACTCCTTAAAAACTTTAAAAAACTTAACCTAAAAACTTAAAGCTCCTTAAAACTAGCTTATTTTGCATAGTTCTTCATCTTTTAATCTACCAAATGTTTTAACTTCCTAAACATCTTATTATTTTATTAGTTAATGCATTGATTCTGATGAAAATAATTGAAGAATTCATATCATTAGTCATGGAAATTGTCTTCACCAAGCTGATATCAACACATTAGCTTGTTGCCATGTCAATATTCATCTTGCAATTTGCCATATGCAACCAATTCTAACAAAATCAAACACAAATATATTGTATTTGTATTTAAGTAAGGCAGCCACCTTATTCTGGAAGACAAGGTGACTAGCACATCAGTGAGCCCTGTATGCAACTCATTTACATCACCTGTTTTTCTTAGGTCTGCATTTTTCCCAACTGCATTTCTATGAAGTTAAGAGCTGAGTTTATTTAAGCTCCCTTATTCAATTGGACAGCTTGTAATATAGATCAGAAAGACCCTTTGCCTTGTGAACATTTACTGGTTTTTGTAGCAGCACAAAGTCATTTTATTTGTCCAAAATCAAAACATTTTCTTATCTAAAATGTTCCAAACCTTACATAACTGAAGTGCAGATGGGTTCTGTTCCATCTGTGGCTAGTGGAGAGTTATCCCTTCAGTGGAATCTGCCCACTTTGAAAGATCTTAACAGGTTTCATCCACTTTCCATAAAATAAAACCCCAAAACACACAAACAAAAACACAAACAAGCAACAATAAAAACAACAAACAAAAAAAGCCAATCAAACAAAAAATGTTTATGCTGCCATTCAGAGGGACCTTGACAGGCTGCAGAAATAGGCTGACAAAAACTTCATCAAGATCAGCAAAGTCCTGCAGCCAGGGAGGAGTAACCCCAGGTACCAGTGTATGCTGAGGAACTACTAGCAGGAAAAAAGCTTTGCAGAAAAGGACCTGAGGGACATGTTGAACACAAATCAGCTATGTGACCTTGTCAATAAGGTTAATGGCAATTACATCACCATCACCACTGATGCTGTGGAGCAGGCCCTGAGGTCCCAGGCTGGACTCTGCAGCAGGCAGGAACTATATTCAGGAGCTGGATTCTGGTACTGGATTGAGGAACACACAGATCAGGATTGAAGCCAAAACAGATGCATGCCAGAAGAGAGGAAGGAGCAGTCCAGCTTGACCCTTGTGATCCCTCAGCTTCATACCATATATGATGTATATGGGATGCAATACCTCATTGATCATGGGGGTCACCTGTCTTGTTTTCTCCTCCCTGCAGGTGCAGCCTTTTACTTTCTGCAGCCCCCAGCATAGTACACAAGATCCATTGGTGGCTTTGGTCTGTGCACCAATCCTTGATGCCAACTCTAAACATGGAGCATTATCACTGCTAGAAGACCCTGCCTGGGAAAACATGCTGCTAACTTCAGACTGCACAGTTAGTTTGGAGAACTGAGCTGAAAAGAAAAATCACTCAACAGAGTTAGTTCTGTTCTCACTCAAAGCTGGACAATGTCAGCAACAGTGCTTCAAAGACAGAGAATTGAGCTTTTTATCTCCTTACCACTCATCACAGAGCAGTCCAGATGTAAGACATTCTCCAAGGAGATGGGACTGAGAAGAGATGAAATTTAAACCTTTTTAATTGAAAAAGGGAAATGAAACTGAGCCTCCTACATGCTGGGTAAGTGCCTTACATGTAAAATTGAACTGTAAAAGGAAGAAAACCTAGCTAGGTCCTTCTGTGCCATAGAAGGACCAAAAAAAAAAAAAAAAGAAAAAGATCCTGCTTTCATTATTAGGAAGAAACTATTTAATAACCTGTCTTAAACAGGACACATTTTCCAAGTCAGTCAGTGGATTTTCCAGGAGAGTACAATTCAAGATAAATATTGTTACATGTAAATTATCTTGAGGGTAGAAGAGAACACACCATACATAGCAGCTTCTTAGTCTCACTCACATCTTTCTGCACTGTGACAGATCTCAAACATGACCAGGACCTTTTCCTTACATGTGACCTGCTGCAAGAGCAGGTAAGGTTTTTAGGCTCTACAGCTGTCTTAGTGGTCTCCTATCAGTGGCCTCCTGCTGTCCTATCCTGGCTCCCCATAACACCCCCAACTATCAAACAAAAACTTCCTGAATCATTTTGGATTCCAATGATTTTTTCCTTAGAGGAAGGATGTAATCATTACCTGCCAGCAACTATTGGTCTGGAGATGACAGGAAATAAACATCATGTTAGCAACATGACCTTCAGGCTTCAGGCTATAGACAACAGTTGTCATGTATTGTAAACTACTTAAGTATTGCTTGTGATTTTTTGCCAAGTGAAAACAGACAATGAAATAAACATTGTTGCTGCCAAACTAGAGACTGACCAGAAATACAAGCCTAGATCAGCAAAACCTGCATTGATTAAATCCATGGCTCAGAATGATATCTACAATTGAAAAGCTGATTAAAGGATATCATAAAATAAAGATTAAAAAAAAGAGAAGAACCTGAGCTGCATGTCACTGGTTTAACCCCTGTTCCAGCTTCAGCTCTGGGGATGGCTCCACTAGGCAAAGGGTGACACACACTGCCCACTCATCTCCTGGCACTGCTTGACAAACCACAGCCCAATGTGCATGCAGCTGGGGGCCATTACCAGGCTGCAGTCAAAAGTGCAGAAGGAGGAAAATGCTGAGGAGAAGCAAGGCCCACTCACTTTTTAAAACACTTTCTGCCCCTTCTGTTCCAGGAAGCTGGAGCAAAAATTTATACCCATTATGAGAAACAATGAGTGTTGGCATTCGTGAAAGTGGGCTAACAGTAAATATTTGTCATATTTTGATTAGACTGTTAGTATTCACTGGCCCAACATTGAAGTCTTAGCTCCATAT
>JANHGL010005903.1:175254-213295 GCA_024611195.1 Ceyx melanurus | reverse complement strand
CCTGGATCTGTTCCTGGGTGACTTGGTGTAGGTGATCCTGCTCAGGCAGGGGGGTTGGACTAGATGATCTTCTAGGTTCCTTCCAGCCCCTAATATCTGTGATTCTGTGATTCTGTGATTCTGTGATTCTGTGGTGGTCCAGGCTACGTTTAAAGGACCAAAGATGGGCTGTGAAGCTGTGTGAAAGAGGTTGCATGTTTTCAATCAAAAATTTTATGATAAACCTTCCTGGTGGTCCCTAGGAAATTATGAGGTTTGGAATTGGTGCAGCTTTCTCAAAGTTTTGGGGCTGTGGCAGTGCAGACCAGCTTTGCTATCAAAGAACACACTCTTTTCATTGTTCTCAGGAGAGCAACTCCTATTAGCCTGCCTTCACTTGAAAAAACAGTAATGAAGAACACACAACATGAAACAGAGCAGCCACTCAGTAAATCACATTCTGGAGTGAGTTTTCAAGGGTGCTGTGTCCAAGTAGCTTTCACAGACTTTAGTGGAGCAATCTGGGTTTGCAACATCCTGGGAGCCCCAGCATACAAAGCTGTTTCTTCTGCCACCAAAGAGCATCCACTGGACATTTTAACTAGATTTTCCAAGTGTGTTCTGCAGCTTCTCTATGTCCATAATAAATAATAATTCTGAATTACACAACACCACATTCCTTTCCACCCTGCATCTGATAACAATATCAAGCTCTGTATCTTAGAGACTCACACATTTATGTTGGCACTATTGGAAATAGTAATGCAAACTGAATCTCGTCTGTGTTCTCAAAGACTAACAAACACTATTCATTTCCTAGAGATTGTTGAGCCCTAAAGAATATTTCATTTCTTTAGATAATGCTGATTGCTCACTTATGAAGGGTAACTCATTTGGTAAGAAACAGACTGTTATAGCTCAGTATTTTTTAAAAGTGAGGGGAAAAAACTCAAACAGCAACTTTGAGATGGTGTTTAAGACTCAAAAGACTGTCATTATGATAAGTGGATCTATGATTGTGAATAATGGAGAAGGTTTAATGACACAATGGTACAGATACACTTAGAATAAATATTTAACGGCATGTTTTGCAAATCTGAAGCATGTTCTAACCCCCTGCCCAATGATTTGTGCTCTGTTTCATCCCAGCACAAGATGTGTATTGCATCAGTATGTCAGGAGTGACCATGCGTAAGTATTACAGCAGAATATGAAAGAATCGTGCAATAAGGTGGGCAGATAAGGTGGGCATTCACTGATGGAAACATATATGGAGCTGTTCATCTGCATGGCCATAATCCTGCCACATCATGAAAGAACATGTCCACTTGTCTCCACCTCTCCACATGCTCACCATTTCAGTCAGGCATGAAAATCTCATGCCAAGACGATGGCATGAAGCCAGCCTATGATTTGCTAGGGGCAGGCATGCGTCCCTCCTGGAAGAAAAACTCAGTTAAGTTAGAAGGGAGGATCCAGATAGAGGAGAAAAAGAGGCATTTGCTGCACTTTCTTTGCCCCAGCACCTCTTGTGACAGATGTATTGGTCACGGGCCAGTCAGCTGTATTTAGCTGATGAGACTGAACAGCCAGAAGGAAGCTGCTGGGAGTGTGGGGCTGCCAGCACTGCAAAGATGAGGAGTATTATGGGCTCCAAAAGCCTCTTAGCTTCCTAGTAAATCTGTCTGGTGTTTGCCCCTTCCCTCCCCTGCATCTTGAGTTTCCTCTTACTGGAGGCTTGGGTACTCAACTATAATAACAACATGATGGGCTTCTAGAAAATATGTACATTATCCACAGAGGTCTTATTACAATGGCACTTAACAACCCATAAGATTTAGTAAGCACACAAGCTCATTTTGTATGAAAAAAATGGAGCTGGAAATTGGACTCAAATGGAAACCTCAATGGGAAATTTATTTATGACTAAGGAAAGCATGGGTGCAAAGGAGAGGAGCTGGGCTAGCATACAACTGGAAACAGAGAGAGATCACAAATGAAATGAAAGAGAGAAAAAATAATTGAGAAAAACAGTACTAACAAAATGAGTGAGAGAGCCTATCTTTTCTTCAATGTCTACTTTTTTTAAGGGTGGGCATTACTGTTGTTAACAAAAGGAATAGGTTTCCCTTGAGCTAGGAAAACATTTGGACTTTTTTTTTTTTTTCTTTTTATTAATCATCGGTGGTGTGGGGAGGGGGAAACCCCCTGAGAATTCAATGACAGGAAAAAAAAATAGTTTGTGAAGTCAGACTCAGTTTGCGTACCTAAAAAGCAATATGATTGATTTGCAAAAACCTCTAGCTTCACAAAGTTTTTCCATCTCTAATGAGAACTAACAGCATTTTTGTCCAGCTTCCCTGCAAAATATTGTTCTAGTGCTGAATCCATCAACAAAAATGGCTAAGCATTAGCTTTCTTAATGGCCTCTGGTTTCACTTGCCAGCTACTGCAGATGGAGTGGGCTAAGCAGGGCTGGGTCTGATGCATCCTGGCCTGTTGCAGATCTCAGCTGCATTTTGCTATATTAGAAGATTGAATAGTGGCTTTTTAGTACCTTGAAAACACAACATGTGTTAAAATCACAGGGTGTTTCTAGCTATAGTAAGGCACAAGTGACTAATTCTTACACAATTTAATTAATGTAAATTGCTATACATGTGAATTCTGTGATGATGTATAATATAAACAAAGAAAGAAATAAGTAAAGGAGACGGCTGTGGTAAGAGGGCTTTTTTCAGTGCTCACAGCAGATATTTTGGATATTTTTTTTTATTAGTCTTTTTATCTGTCTCTTTCCTTTGAGTGTGTGATTACAAAATGCCCTCACCTCTGCCTGCCTGCAGGAAAATACCAACTTGTCCCTCCCTCTCCATGACTGCTGGTCTACCTACGCAGCACACACAAGGCAATCTCAGCCCAAAGGGACTGCGAGTAACCTAAATAGGCTGTACTGTTTGATTTGTTATGATATGTGGTGCACCTGTTTGGTCATCAGGCTCCTTGTCTGCACATTCTTTCACCCCTCTCTTTGAAGAGTAGCAGGATACAGTGATACTAGTCTCTCAATCAAGATTCTAGATGAATTTGTTATTTCCTAACTTTCAACCTCAGCAGGAGCAGCTAGAAGTAAGTCTGATAACAGAGCCCTGTTTTCATAAGGTTTTTCTGCTCTACTTTGAAAACCCCTGAGATTAAGACACTTTAGATCAAGCTTGAAGAAGAAGTAAAAGCCTGGGGACTGATATGAATATATGTGAACTTCTGAGACCTTGTGAAATCTGCATGTTCAGTCACAGCCCCAATAATTTTCCATGTAACTGTGGGCTATATAAATCTGACTTCCCTCCACCACACACTGAGACTCCATTTTATTCCAAAATTATATAATGTTCTGCCAGGGACTGCTGGGCAGCTGAGACCAGCAGAATTAATTTAATCTGAGAGCAAGAAACAGTAATTCTAACATCTTCCAGTAAACACAGAGAGTAATAAATATCCTTCAAGAACTAATATCTAAGCATCCTTCTTTCCCCTTTATCAATGAGATTTCAGATGAAGAAATCATTATATTCTCCATAAAATGTATTATCTGCTTGTTATGAGCAAAAGGTGTTTTATATAAAAAAAACAAAAAACCTCTTTTTGCACTCAATGACTTCTGGAGTAGGAAATGAGAGTAGGGAGCAAAATATATCTGAAATGTCAATTAGAGATGGTTTATTGTAATAGCATTCCTTTTAGAAGGCACTCAGGTTTGCAATCTGCATTAGTCTGCTCAGATATTTTTGCACGCCTTGAAGAACTTTACACTGATGATGTAGACACAAAAAGCCACCTTTTAACAGTGAAACATCCCAGAATACACTTCAAAGGAAGTGAAAGTGGAATTATGGCAAAACCACATTACATATAGCAACTGGCACTGTGTTTGTGTATCACAAAGGAGAATGAACAATACAATAGTTCCCAGTAATTACAGAACTGAACTTCAGACCAGCATAGTTTCTATTGCATTAATGGGAAAATTTAAATAGAATGACACATCTTAGAAAGTTTTGTTATGTCAGAGAGGATTTATGACTTTACAGCGTGTTTTGCACAGGTAGCACTGGGTATGATGTAAAGGATTCAGCACCACTCATTGGAAAAAAGCTTCAAAGCCTACCAGTGATGCGTACTCTGACTCCTGCAGTTGATGTTGTTCAAGTAAATTTCATATCAGTGAAACTAACAGCACCATTGTGCATTTGACATGAGTTTTTGAACTTAACACCAAACAACTAATCTGAGAATACATACATATTTCCACACTTCTGCTACTAAAATATGCAGCTATGGTTGTTGCTTGCCATACCAAGTCAAAAAAGTGTTTTCATTGCTCAGTAGACCAACGTCCATAACTAAAAGCAGTGTGGAAGTTTGAAAATGCATATAAAAGAATTCACAATTGTCATAGTAAAGCAAAAATCCAAGAACCAATTTACTATGAATCAAAGATAGTATTATAATAATACTGCTGACATCTCCCTCACTAAACTTGTTTCTCTGGTGTTTATGGCACGACAAATTTAATATGCTAATATTACTTTCATTATTAGATGACTACTAAGGTAGGAAACATTCAAGACTTGACAACATAGCATGGAACACACCTCAATGATTAAATATTGCATTTTGATATTATTTGTATCATATAAAATATATAGATGATCTGAATGTCACATCTGCTTGACTTTTACTTTTTTGAATCAAATCCCTGAAGAATTTTCAGGAGTTTATGATTAATGCAATTTTATACCTGTTTTCTGTGTAAACCCACAATGGTAAAAATTGCATTTGTTCTGGAGAAAGACAACCCCGTGCTCACCAACTTTTAGAACAGAGCTATATAGTAATAAAAGGTAAAGCTTGTTCATTCATTGTTTGAAATGTTCATTCTCAGCCCACAATTGTTAAATATCGAACTAAAGGAATTTCTAAAACATTGATAAGAAGCTGAAAATCATTCCCTAATTTACAGTGAATTGTGCTAAAATCCACATTGATAGACAGTGTGCTGTAGATCTTCACAGCTGCTGAATTGTACGCCTAGTGGTTGGTACCTATCAAAAGGCAAATTAGAATAAATGAATATTTAAATATTTAAATTTTCTATGATATGTTTGAAGTGCATTTTCAAAGCATTATCATCAGATTTGAGAAACCAGTACTCAATTGGTTACAGACTCCTTGCTGAAGAGTTTCACAAACCTCCCTGCTCCCCGCTTTCTACTCACTAGCACTCAGAATAGCTTTTACATGCTGTGGTGTAATTGTAACCAAATACAGGCTGCACTGGATGCTTCCCTCTAAGTTTCTAAGAATCCCCTTTGGCTGACCTTCGGTAGCCAGTAAAGCATGGTGGCTAGGAGACAAAGGGAAGCAGTCCTGAGTCCTGAGAAGAAAGGGGATATTGAATAAGTTGCATTGCTTTCACCAGAGGGCTACATGTCAGAGATATGTTCAAGAGTCAATGCTTTCTTAATAAGGATATATCTTTGTAGAGGTAACTGAATTTATCACACAAAAGTTTGGGTGTCATATATGCACATATGCTTGTGTGTATTTTCCCTACAATCTATATGTATGTGTTTTTATCTCAGTTTAACACAAAGTGTACTTGAGACTGTGTACATGAGAGACTGTTCTGTGAAACAAAATTAAACAAGGTGTCCTCATCAGCTGTCAACCTGAGCATGGCAGGTTCTAAACATCTACCTATGTTAAACAATTTTTTAATATCATGATAAACTAGATTAGCTGACACAAGGTACCCTTAGGCTCCAATAAAAGAAAAAACAAAGAAAAAAAAGTAATAATCAATAAAGAGAAAAATAAAATTTTAGACTGAATAATTTTTGCTGCTTATCTTACAAAATTATAATTATTTGCCTTCTTAGTTACTCCTATTCTTCAGGGTGATATGTGCAGATTGTAAGAATACCAAGCATTCTCTGAAAACTGACGAGTAAGCAAAAAAGGAGCTGCTCTTTAAACCCTTCACAGTTTATAGCCACATTTACATAACATTAAATAAGTCAACAAAGGCATCATTAGCTCCCATTAAAATATGAGCGAAGAAATTTAAACGAACAAGACAAGCTAATTGGTAAGTAATGTTGTGTATCAAAAATTATTACTATAAGATTCCAAAGTTAATGAGAAGCCCTACAATTGTGTTTACTAAATGTTTAAAAATTAAATTAAAGGTGAACATGGAGAGACAGTAAAGTTTTCTTTCTGTCATTTGGTTATACAGAGAATTTTGAAGGTTACTGCTCCTCCTTCACAGAGTCTGAGCCTCTCCAGATTCACTAGCCCATCATTTGATCCCCATCCATCAGGAAGATTAGGTCTCTCATTGCCGAACAGCACAATTTCCCACCAAAACAGCAATGTGAGCTGTGATGCCAAATAGAAAGATTAGGTACAAGCCTTTTTGTGAGTCAGCTCCTGCAGGTGTATAAAGCTGGATGACACTACCAGTTCATCTGCTCTTGCCTGCCTCTTGACTTTGCTACCTTCCTCTGAAATACCTTAGTAAAAGTCACTGTTATCTGTGCAGTTAAAAAGCAAACTATTTCTGCTGCCAGAACTGGAGCTGGACCCACACTGAGGCAGCTCTGTCTTCGCCACATCCAGCACTTGGTGAACAGGAGCCAAGTTCTTTCCTGCTGCTTTTGTACATATCCACAGAGCAGACAGGACTCTTCTACCCTTTCCTGGATTGCAGCTCATGCTTACTGACAACAGTTGCTTTTCACAAGTCTTTACTCCATGAAGCTCCATTAGTTTACTGACTACAAGTTGAGAACCACTACTGAATTTGCTTTTATCTTTATCCCTGTTAAGATCCCCTTCAATTGTTGCATTTCAGCTCTGCTCTACTCCCTTCCAAAAGATAGAAACCACTGAGTGGAGATATAGTCCTGCAGTACCATTAATGAGCATAATTATAGTGCCATATTATGCTGTCCTTCTTGCTAATTGGTCATTCATTTGCCATTGTGCATGAAATCGCAGGTGTTATTGCATTCACGATGCTTATCTGAATTTGCCACATCGCAACAATTCCCTTCTGCTTCATTTCTCAGTCCAGTGGGATCAGTGTGGGTTTAAAAGGGGAGGACAAGACTATCTCATGTTCTTTCTTAGATGCCCAGATGTGTGGAAATGGGTTTCAGTAACACTACAGTTAGATCAGTATCATATTCTTAAGCATACAAAGCTGTTACAAATGCACTCATTGATCTCCTATAGGGAAGTTTTGGAGATGCTGGCTAAACCAGTCTAGAAATATATATATATTTTTTTAATCTAGTATTAATTGCAGTAGTAATTGCATTGTTTTAAGAGGATATGCTTCCATATTTGGCAGTGAGGGAAGTTTTGAAAGAAATAAGAACCTCATTGCCATAGAATCATAGAATCATAGAATGTTTAGGGCTGGAAGGGATCTCCAAAGGTCATCTAGTCCAGCCCCCCTGCAGTGAGCAGGGACACCCTCAACTAGACCAGGCTGCTCAGAGCCTTGTCCAACCTCACCTTGAATATCTCCAGGGATGGTGCCTCAGCCACCTCCCTGGGGAGCCTATTCCACTGCTCTACCACCCTCATTGTGTTGGAATGAAATTAATTCTTCTACCATAATTCAATGCAACCTTATAAAACTTGTGAGACAAAGCTGACATTCTGGACAGCAGCTTGCTGCAAAATAGCTTTAACCAAATGCTATGACTTCTGTGAACATATGAACAAGTGAAACTCCTAAATTCACGTGACAGAATTTTTGGTTTGTGGAAAGACAGAAAAGTCTTGCAGATATCTCATGCTAGTTCACATATTTACAGTGACAGAATTTTCTCTGCTGTCTCAAAATTTCTCTTGATTTATTGCCCTTTCCACTAGTTTACATTCATCTAATCAAGGAACAAAAACAAAACAGGGGGCATCAGTAAAAAATCAGGTACCAAGCATTATGTATGCATCAAGGATGTGTACAAGAAAAATTGTTCACAAGCAGTATGTCATCCTGAATCAGGAAAGTACTTCAGTAGGAGATTAACTCAAAGCATGTGCTCATTTACCACAGTGGGACTCAAGTACATGCTCAAATTCAGCACTTTTTTATGTGTTCCCTTGAGTAGGGATAATTTCCTGATATAGGAAATACATGCTGATTTTTCTCCATTAGGATAATTGAAAAACATTTATGTAAATTCCAGTTTGTTTCAGATATGGGGGAAAACAGCAAACTGAAACTCAACTATTTTCTCTCACTGATTCAACAGCAAATTTGTCCCATTCCAAGACCAGACAAAGCTTTTCCCTCATGCTCTATTATGAGCAACCTAATGCAATTTCCAAGTTGGCTTTGCTTTAAGCAGAGGGAGAGGGGGGCTTGACTAGAGATCTCCAGATGTCCCAACTATAGTGGTGTCCTGATTTTGCTCTGTGTCCGATACCCTACACAAGATGATGACTTAAGTCACAACTAAACTCACTTCAGAAAAGCATTGTAAGAAGTAAGATGATAAATATATTAACACATAAAGAAATACAGCTTTGTTTGGTTGAGAATTGGATACAGGATGGCATAACAAAGAGGGGGGAAAGTAACTTTTACATTACCCAGCTGTTCTTACAATAATATACAAAAACTCTGTGAATCATTTCATGGTTTATTAAATGAGATTTTGTTTGCAACTGGTGAGTTAGGAAAATAAACGTCCATGTTTGTTTTCATTTTACTTTTCCTTGGCTTGTCCAGATCTTCACAGCCCCATGTGCCAGCATTGTCCTCTGGGGCTCATTAAAAAGCCCAGCGTTAGCTACTCTGATTGTCCAGGGAAATCAGCAACAGATTGCCATTAACCCCATGAGGCCAAGAGCTACAAATTCTTGATGCAGTCCCTGTTCTGGGCAATAAGATCTGTTGTAGCCACTGGAGCCAAAGGGTTAATTTTATCTCTCCTATAGCTTCTGTCAGACCTCCAGTAAAATAGTGTGTGACCACTATGGGTACTGACCACTTAATACAGCAGTACCTGCCAAAATTGGCTTAAGACTGAGTGAGATCAAGGAGAAGAAAAATACTGGTTATTCTAAAGCACATTGTATTATCAGTGTTTACTTACTATCCCCTCTTGGGTAAAATGCTTATTCTTAGTAAAATGGTCTTGCTTCTTATAGATTTAGCTCCACAGGATAAATCAAGTTATAACCTTATCTGAAGATGATATCCTTCTATTTGTTCACATTAAGGTATGAAATGCTGCAGATGGCTTTAGAAGAAACTAACAAGGATATTTTTTAACCTAAAGGTGTTTTCCTAGTTCATTGTTACTGTTGTTAATTCAGGTTTTAAAATAAAGCAACAGAATATTTTTATTCTTTACCCAAACACATGGAAATATCATGTCAGAATGCAACTGCCACAGTCCTGGCACACGGCTGATGGGACTCTGAGCCATGGATTTATGTATTGTCCCAGGCAGTTGTAATTTTCCTATCCAGTATTGACTTCTAGAGGTGCTCATAGCAGTGAAAGTCACATAGCAGTGACACAGGGCACAGGCCCTGCTTGATATTTCTACTTTATCCATCCTGAAGGAACAGGGCAACAACACCAGGAGGTGTGCCACAAGTTGGCTCAGTGGTTGATGGGAAGCTCCACCCAAGTCCACTCACCCCTCAGGAGAGGTGGTCACAGCAACACTGTCCCTGCCACTCCCCCCACCCCCCCACCAACCTGGGGCCACAGTCAGGGCTGTGCCTGATGTGCCCACATGCCTCAGCTGAACATCTCAGCTCTCTTGGGAAGCCTTTGGCTGTGCAGAAGGAGTGTCAGGTCCATGCTGAAAGTGTCTGAGATGCTGTCACCAGGATGCAGCTATGTTGTCCTCTATATAGTGCCATGCAAAATTGTTGGTAAAAACACTGATAGCCCAGAGGAACCAGTGCCCGATTTTAGATACCAAATTGCTCTGGGGTTTATCAAAACACTTATTTTTGGACAGTCACTGACAAGGACTTCTATCCAACCCTCAGAGGCTGTTGTGTTGGCACTGAGACAAGTGTAGGCAAACACAGAGTAAACCAGGGGACAGGGCTGGGCTATGCTGGCTACGTCTGTGCCAGCTTAGTGATCAGCTCTGTTTTTTTGTCATTCTGCCCTCTCCCCATCTCTGGACTCAGGGTGTATTGACACTTGCCAGCCTCTCAGGTTCTGTGAAATCACAGTCCTTTACAGGCTTCATAGTGCTTTGAGACCTCTACCTGAAAGGGCTGCAGGAATGTAAGGCATACCTATGGATGACCTTATCATTGGGAAAGGAGTCTTAAATCCAATCCATTTGTGTGACTCCCAGAGAGCCACTGTTGCATTATTCATGACAGTCTCCTCTTCTTCAGAAGGCTAATATTACTTCCCTCCCCCCCTCCGCCCCCATACAGCATTCATAATATGAATTTTATATTCTGAACTAAACCACACAGTCCTTTGTAGTGGTCAGTAATAGGATTCCTACCCCTACTTAGCAGAGTCCACATCACAGAGAGCACAATCAGCCACCCCAGGAGAAGAGTTCCCAAGATCTCCTCTTACAAGGCATTGTAAAAGTTATAAATAGATTACTCTCTCTCCCTTTGTACCTTCTGGCCCTTTTCCTACACCAAGGGAACATATTTGTCACTAGGACACACAATACACACTTAGATGTTTGACATCTCTGCCCTCATCAGATGGGCCATACAGCATTTTTCAACGAGATAGAAAATGTGAAATGTTTGGGATGAAGTTATGAGTTTGAAAGTGGTTAAAAGAATAATAAGAAGAATTAGCCATGGCAGCTTACTTGGTAGTTTGTTATGGCTCCTGTTTTCTAATACAGCATATTCTTTTATTCCCCTAATTACTTTTTTGTGTGAAAGACAATTCCCAGGGAATGAACACTTCATTTCTTTGAGCCACTGCCAACAATATGCACCACAATTGCTAAAAGCAAGAGAGAGGATCTGGCATATCTATTAGAGCTTTGCAAAGACAAACTTTGTTGGGTTTCCCCCCCCCCCCCTTTTTAACCTTGGTTTTACCTTAATGCCAGCATTGAATAAATGAATTACAGTTCCTATTCCCTCCCTTTCCTCACAACTTCTATTTCTGTTTTCAGGTTGTTGTTTTTCCTTTTTTTTAAAAAAAAAAGTCAAGTCTTGATAGGTAATTATTACATCTCATGCATCTTCTCAGTCTTCTATTAAAAAAAATAACAGCTAAGAAAACAAGTCTAAATTAACAATCTACTTTGTAGAAAGTTATTTTAAAGGCATTAGTACAGAACTCCTTCCAGCTGCAGCGTCCTTCTATATATCCTTTTAGCACAAGCTGTATTAGCTCACCTTGAAATGAATGAAATCCTTTATTCAAAGGCATATCACACCCAAATCTTCACTGATCTCACATTTTTCTTCCACCTACATATTTACAGCAGCGATACAAACAATCATGCCCACTTTCAAAATATGGACATTTTGAACCTTTATCTCCTTGTTAATATACAGACACTACTATCCATACATGGGTAACCAGTATTTTAAAAGTACTTTAAAAAATACACAGCTTTCAGAAGGGATGCTGAACTTTGTTTCATTTTTTGTGCCTATTTCTACCTACTGGGGACTTGTGACTCCAGTTGTTCTTGGTGGAAAATGGGCAGCATCTGCAGACATCAGATTTCTCACTTGTATATGAAAATATCTGGGGTTCTGGGTATTGAAGTGGGAGATACGTGACTATATCCAATCTTAAAAATCCTATCCATTCATCAAGAACAACCAGAAGAGACCATCCTAATCCTTTCCTAGAATTAGAGATTCCAGGAGTTGTTTTTACTGAAAACAAGGGAATTGAGCTGCCTGCTGATCACATATGACTTACTAATCATTTAGCAAAATACAAGCTGCTGTCCTGCAAGAATTTTGCTTGTGGAAATCCCACTGGGTGAGGTCTTTACGAATCAAGAGAATAACAGTCAAATAAAAGATCATGCTCCATTAGGAAGAAAGTATTCCAGCTGAAATCTTACCCAGGAACTTGGGGGGTTGCAGTGTGGGAACTCTCATTACAGTCTCAAGCTAGCAACTACTGGTGAAAATGGAAGCTACTGTTTACTCATAATGAGGAAGTTCTTTGTACCCACAGTCATGATCTGAAAAAACTACTTAGCTGTTAGTTGAATTTATAGCATCCCGATGCTCTAGAAGATGGGGAGAGGGGGCTGACAAGCTTTTGTAGTTCAGTATTAGTTCAACATAGTGGTAAGCAAAGAAGTCATCATATCATCTGTTTCTGGCTATTTCAGATATCTAATTTATGGACTTTGAATAAACAACCTGAAGATGTATTTTTTCCTCTATTTACTTCAAAGGTAACTTTGCCACCTAACTTTGGTCTCTGCCTGCCTGAAGTAGATTAGTATGAATATATGCCCATAAACTGCATTTTCCATCAACCTAAATATACTTGGATAGATGTCAATAATCATTTTTTACAATGTCAGAAAAGGAACATCTGAAGATTTCTGGATTTCATTCTTTTCCACTATCTTATAGACTTAATGAGAGCCAAATATTGAAAGTCTGGCACTCAATTTGCAATGCAAATTAACTAACATGCTAATGACTTGATTTGTGCACACAAATACTATTTGTATATTCACATTCTATTGTTTGAGCATGCAAATGATGTGCACACCGATGCAGTAGCTGGATGGAGACTTCCTGCAAAATGAAGTCCTTAAATTCAATTGCTGTTGGCACAAACGGCAAAACAAAGCAACACAAACAACAATCTCTTTGACTCTGGTGATTATAAAATGATACAAATCACTGTTCTCAGTTATGTTTTAGCAGACATTTAACAGAATGCACTGCTCTCATTTCCTCGATGCTGGCAACCAGATCCAACATAACCCTTAAAATAGTCCATCATTCTTTACAGATTTGTGCATTTGCTATTTTTGGATCTAGAGGATATTTTGAAAAAGACAAAACTGCTGGCACAAGTTCAGCTACTCCTTCAACAAATGTTTTCTTCACCATCACAACATATATGCTCTGTATCTCTCTTATAGCAAATGTGAGTACCAGGGAGGTGTGTAAAACACTGGAGAAATCCCAGATTCCACAGTGCAATCTCTGCCAATCCCATCCAGGGTGATATTGAGCAGTCCAGTGGCTACAATAAATTATGCCAGCTGGATAGAAACCCTTCTTGTCTTTTTGCCAGCTGAGACATGGCAGAAACTGTTCATACACACCCCTGACACTATTAATTTGAGGCTTAGAAGCAATAATGTCTCTGTAGGGTAGGGAATGTCATCCTCATATCCTCTCCCTGCTCCCAGGTAGGGTCTCAAGCAACTTTTCCTTAGCCAAAGTCCAGTTATTTTGGGGCTAGGTGAGCAGAGTAAAAAACCCTGAGACCCCATGTACAGACAGGCCTCTAGTTTTTAATTATCAGGGAAAGAGATCTGATAGAATACCCACCTGGAGCTGTGGGGAACAGCACATTGGTAATACTGGGAGCTTGCAAAAATTAGAAGCTGGAAACCAACGAGGGTAAGAAGTTTCTCAGAAGAAAGCAAAAAAATGTCACCTTGGACTTCTTGAGTCAGTATTTTATTTCTGGATTAAGTCATATGTCTTTAATTCAAGTAGTGAAATATTTTACTCATCTTTTTAAATGGATGAATTAAATTATTTTTGGCAAAAGAGGTAAAATATTCTGGATAGCTTTGCACTGTTCTAACATATGTTACTGCAATAATTCAGGCATTATGAAAAATGTTGTTAATACTATGGTATTGTCCTACTTACTACCAATTTAGTAAATTGTTCCAGAAATAGATTTCTTTTGCAGGAAAAGTCTTTAAATATGATGCCAAAAATGTGCATCTTCCATGGGATTCAGTCTTCAAGGAAATATATATCCATCTTAAATTGCCTAAGGACATTCTAAACCCATTGTTTGCCCATGCAGAATGTTTCCTTTTTATTAACATGTTGTTTGGTTGGGTTTTTTTTCCTTATCCCTCTTCATGAGAGAGAGAAAAGAAAAAAAAATATATACAGGGCTTATTTCAAAATCCATGAAAGTTGGATACTCCCAAAATTCCAACAAGATTACAGAGAAATCTCATCTGGTAAATATTACATTCTGTTTTTGTCTTTGCTTAAGCTTTTACACAACTTGACAGCTTGTGGTATTGTGCCACATTTCAAAGTTAAGGTTTACAAACATCTGGCTTGGGTTCAACATTCCTCTCCATATGGACCACAATGTCTCCAGCGTACATTGTTTGCCTCTACAGAGTGAGGTAGAAAATAAGAGTTTTCCTAGTGAATTATGGAAACCTCAACAAGCAAACCCCCTTTCATGATTCATTGACAACAGCCTTGATTTTCGTGCATCTTCATAAAAAAAAATGGCTTTTTTGCTCTTATGTGGATATGAACATTGAGTGGGAAATATTTCTTTTCATCCATGAAGATAGTCAGTTTTAGAAAAAAATGTATTATGAATTGAGATGAAAGTCTAATATGAAAATTGCTGTGAGTGGGAGACAGAGTTCAGGCCAAATTAAATATTTTGTCTCAAATAGTTTTAAAATGCTTATTTTAATTAATACTATTTTTGTAGTGACTTTTGTATTTAAGGTCAGAAAAAAAAAGTCATTTGGCAAATATAGGAAGAAACTATTTTGCTAATTTGGTACATAAAAAACTCACCCAAACCTATCTGGTAATGAAAACTTTATTAAACTAACCCTCTTCCCAGCAAGAAAGTAGCAGTTTAAGTCCACATTCCTGGCAATACAGTAGTAACAATTTCATAACATTTTTTTTAAATGTAGACATAGTATGAAAGCATATTAATGTAAATATATTTACTCCCCGTAAGATAGATGTTTCTTGTACAATGGGTCAATAGATGGATTTTTTTGCTACTGCATCAATGAAATGGCTAAAATTCAATACATATACTTAGGCCATTTCTACACAGCTCTAGAATTTGAGTGCCCTGCTATCTTCATTGCCATGATTTGGTGAGTTTATAGGACAGCAGTATGTGTTGGATGAAAGGTGTACCTATGAAGGGGATTGTTAAGCAGCTAGTAAACAATATTTGGGTTTCAGATTCTCTGCCTTGGGTAATATCTAGACTGAAGACTGCTGGAAAAGATCACTGTGCACACACCCCATTTCTTCAATTACAAGTTTCTGTAAAGGATGGAGCTTGGATTAACAGAGAACTGAGACCTGAAAGTTCCAGGTTTTATTCTCGTGCCTGTTACAAGTGCACTATAAGATCATTACAAAATTCCTTAACCTCTCAGAATCTGTTTGCTATCCTCTAGAATGGGATATTTTTACTTTAAACTTCAAAGGATTAACCTTTGTAAAATAATTTTACAGGCTTTGATAAAATTTGACATTAAAAAAAGAAACAAAAAAAAAAATAAAAAAAAGCTTCCTTGCAAATTCAGCAGCATGCCTGTGCTGTCTGGGCACACAGATAGGGTTTGGGACAAGAGTTATATGTACTGTGGAAATAGTCATTCTTTATTCATTTTAAAAGGTCAACACAGCTTGCCAGCATATCACTGCTGCAGCTGTTGCAGAGCTTGTTATGGCATTAGGCTGACTCGGAATGATTTTCTTCCAAAGCATTCTGGCACAGAGCACAACCCGACTCAGACCCGAAGCGAGGAAACCATTACTGATGGTGCTGATGACAAGAAAGCATGTGGGATGGCCAAGCCAGGGATCCGTGTGGATTGGAAGCTGAAGGATGGAGGGGGAGTGAAAAGATGTGAACCCCTTCTCTCGCTGACCTGGCAGTACTTTCTCTCCAGTGCAAAACTAATGTGCAATAGGCTACAACACCTGCTACTAATTTGGGTTCGTGCAAGCGCTACCCATGCAAAATCTTTTGAGTTGTTCCTAGCTAATAATTTTGCTTTCTGATGGGAATGATCACAACTTACATGCTGTGCAGCCTTTGGCATAGTGCAATTGTGGGGCTTGGGCTGCTGATAGACAGGACGGGTAGCTATTCTTTCTTTCTTCCTCTTTCTTTTTTTTTGATCTATGGGTGGAACCCCCATAATTGTCAGAGGGAATTTCATACACCCTCTGATGACAGATTGAATCCTTGCAAGAATGTATCATTAAAACAAAAACATACACCAAAAAAAAATAATAAATTAGGCTTCTAGCATTTCAAATGAGACTAAAGAGAAACCTCCCTAGAAGGTCTTTCTGAAGCATTGTCTTAGTGACATTACTTTGTCTTCCTTTCTTGAGAGTGAGGAAACAATATCTTCTCCAAAGAAGATTCTTTCTGCAGCCAAAAAGACTCGCGTGCTGTCCCAGAGAGACCATCCTGAATGGTCCATTGTTTAAGCTCTCCCCATATGCAGATCTCCTATCTGGAAAAGCATCTGCAGCTTCAGACAGCACCTCTGTGGATCATACCACTTCCTTCTCTGTCTGATTTTTTTCAATGAAATATGCAAACTTCAAACTGCAGTCCTATCTTCAAATGTGAGCTTTTTGGAGGCACCACTGTGATTATCCAAGCTGTTATCCAGCCTGACATCCTGTATCACATATCCCATGGTCTGCAGTCAGCAATTCAGGCATCTAAACCTGGAGGTTGAGGGTTCAGTGAAAGGATATCTTGGAAAGCTTATATGGGCAGGACTAAGCTAACAACTTTTTAGAAGCTAACTATCTAGTCTAACTTAGTCATTGAGTCTCCTTCAGCAGTTTGTAGAGAAAAGCAGGTCGCTCTGCCAATATTTCAATATATCTCAGGACAGATTAGCTGGACCGAGTCTGAACGTGTCACTGTTAACTCTTGTGGGATGCTGGACAAATAGCTCAGTATGAACACAAATTTTTAAATGATTAAAATTAGACCAGTGTCCCCCCACATCTCATGGGAGTAGGTTCCAGCAGTGGGTCACCCTCACTGACAATATTTCATGCCTGATATTCATGTCAAAATTCCCTTTGCTGGGGTTTGCAGCATATCTTGTGTGAAAAATAATCTCTGGTGTCAGAAAAAAAATGAATTACATGGCTACCAATTAAAACTACAGTAAATGAAAAAGATCCATGGTTTAAACCCAGATTAGCTGGCCTTACAGCTTCACTTGGATCTTCTTGTTATACAAGCACTTCAATTTTTGCTCCTTTTATTATCTTGACACAGAGCATATCAATACATGAGCAAACTTCAATAGCCTACCTATTGCAATGAGTGACATAAAGCAGGGATGTCAGCCGACATTAGGCACACCCAGAGGCAGAGTGAATTGGAAGCAAAATTTTCAACAATAACCTTAATTACATGTAAGAGACAGATAAACAAAGAATACATAGCACATCTATTTATGTGCATTGCAACTAACCATTAGGAGGTTGGCTATGACAGTTCATGTCTTCACATCAGTTACTTTTAATGACAATTTCCTTTAAGCCATGAAACCCTCTGAGCCCATGCAAATGCTCCTAAACAGCTATATAGAATTGCACATAAACACATGCTTGTATGTAGGTTGTCTTTTTTTGGGTGCTATATTCAGATCTGGGGGAAGTGCATTACATTTGTATACACCTGTTTGAAGAATTTCCTTAACTGAGAAGCCTTTAATGCAAGTGTTGTGGTACAGAATGAAAATGGGAGATCATCTCAAATTCTCTTAACAGAATTTGAGAATTTCTTAACAGAGATTTTGGTTTATTTTTTCTGTGATAATCTATACAATTGAAGTGCACAGTATTAAGTCAATAATACTTTCTGATGGGGAGCAGGTTGCATCTATCACCATCAGAGCCCATGAGCTAGTGGGATGAGTGGTAAAGACTGGTTCAGTACCAATAAAAGTTGGGACAGAATTGTTAAAAAATTCACTGCAGCTATGGGAACCTATTTTGTTAAAAGCAGGAACAAGTCCCAGACCCTTAAAGCATGATCAAGTATGCTGGCAGACAAGCAAAGGAGGCTGTACCCAGACACAAACATGTTGTATACTGCAATGAAAATCTTCACACGCTGTCCTTGCAGATCTGTAACCAACTGCTTTCTCCACTCTGCAAGGGCACTGTCATTTACCAAAAGACTTGTCTGTTTGCCATGAGTGTCAGGTGCCTGAGGGATGGTCTGTTTGCACTAAATATCAAGAGGTTGCCCTTCATAAAAATGAACAAATACTTTCTAACCTACAGAGGGAGAGATTCCACTGAGAAATTTGTGAGGAGTGAGACACACTCAAGGTAGATTCTTTTGTAACAAGAAGCAGTGTTCAGAGAAAATGTAAAAAAATATGCCTGCAAAGCAATTGCAGGTAGCTATTTATTCCTGGAGTGTGGGGGCACAAAGTAGCTATAATATCTTAGGATTACATAGGAATGAAAGACCTGGGTTTGCCACGATTCCTCCCACACATGGTACCTTACTCTGCTAGTGTTGACTTGGAAAGCAGTCTGACTCTCAGCCAGAGCTGGGGAGACAGACTCCCCAGTGAGCACAGGCTAAAATACCAGAACATCACAACCTGATTGCTTCCAAAATTACACATTCTCCTCTTAAAAATGCTCTTTGCTTTAAGTATTGTGTAGAACCCTGATTGTGTCTATGCTAGTGTTTTAACTTGGTGCAGCAGTGCAGCTCTGAAGTGAATCCTCCACTTATCCTCATCTATCATACATTGCTTCCTATCACAGAGTGGTTTCTCCACATGTGATTAGAATCCCTTTTGGAGGAAACTACATGAGATTCCTCTCTGTCCAGGTGAATGCCAAATGTAGTCCCACTTCCTGTGGAACACAAAGTCCAAATCAGTGTCCAGTCCTTCAGATCTCATCAAACCACTTGTTTCATGAGGACACTCAATCCAGTCTAATACTAATCTGGAGTAAAACCAGAGGGTCTGGTCCTTCAGATTTTGTCAAACTACATGTGACATGAGGACACTCAATCCTGTCTAAATGTAACCCAGAGTAAAAACCCTGACACTCACAGCGTGAAGATGTAGGAGTGTCATCAGCTGCTTTGAACTACTCATCTCTCTAACTGCCTGGAATTATCAATATAGAATGTAGAGTTGCCCTAACATCAGTTTAGAGAAAGACAGGTCACTTTCCCCACTTCCTATTGACTTTTAGATGGTATGGTAAATTGTGCAGTTGGGTTTTGTGCACATTTTTTAATCTAGCAAACACCCAGAAGTAGAAGGCAAAGGCAAGACCTGTTCTGCAGGAGCCCAGAGTTGGCATCTTCCAGCACCTAAGTGCCAGCTGCCAGATAGTTTTGTTTTTATTAGGTTGACAGCTACACATGGGTGGGTGCCAACTTTTGTTCATTATATTTCATATTTTATAGATTTGGTTTAGGGTTGGAAAGCTGTCGGCGTTTGGAACAACAGCAGCCCCTGCCCCTGAGGGACAGTCAAGGGTTTTTTTTTTCCCTTCCCTTTTTAAAGTTCTCTCTTTTGTGACAGCTGCAGTTTCTACTGGTGCTTGTTGGCTGCTCTCCCCTCTGCCTCCCAGGGCTCTGCTCCTCTCTTGCAGATCTGTGTTTAAGTCACGTCGCAAGCAGTGTTTAGCTTTGCTGCAAGAAATCCACGGCAAACAAACTGAACTCAAACAGATGGGAAAAGCAGCATTTTGATAACACTCTGCACATGACATTGCAGCCCCAACAAGCGACTGTCCTTCAAACTGACCTGCTATCTGACCCGTGCAGCAGATAAGGATCAATCCAGTAAGGTTGTTAGCCTCCACAATAGGGCAGCTTCAAAGGAAATATATGAGTTTCAGCAACTTGGCCAACTGTGTCACTCAAAGCTGCAGTGGGGATGTCTCACAAAAGGGTCAGCTATCTGCCAGACACTGCCAGAGCTGATAGGCTGCAACCTATTTGTAAAGGAATAAAGGGTCTTCATGTTACCTGGGAATTTCTTTCAGCCAGGGAATCCCTTAGTGGTGATTGATTTCATTATTTGACTATGTAAACTTGTTCACTGTTCTCAGGACCATGACTGTAAGTTTCTAAGTGTCAGGCATCAACCTGAAAAGAAACATTAGCTTGCAGATTTTGTTAGCATTTATGTATTTTATTTGCCAACTTATTTTTATTTTCTTGCTAACAAACCATTTGTAAACTAAAGGTGGTTTTACTGTTCACAAGGACTTTCCAAAGGATAAAACTTCTTCTGTTCTGTATTTCTGTTCAGAAATACTTTGTTCTAAATTCTTTATCTGAGGCTCAAACATTCTGCAAATTTATTAGAGAAAAATCTTTGACTATTGTTACTGTTTTGCTTGTAGTTTTCAGGAAAGAGCATAACTACTGACTTTTAATCATACATTTAAAAAGTGGATGACCTTTCTTGCTTCTGTGAAACTTTCTGTACTCTTCAAATATATTTCACCATTACCTGACTAAAGTGAGGAGGGAGGTGGGGAAACAAAACAAAACAAACCACAGTGAAGCTGGAAAAGAATAAATAATAAAAGCTTTTCCAGCCAACTCAATCTGGATTCCCCACTTCCTGCCAAGGAGGAACACTCTCTTGTAGCATGCACCGAGGAAGTCTGCAGCTGTCAGGCTGGATCCTCAAATTCAGCATGGTCGATGTTATTTCAAATGAAAGCATTTTTGTGACTGTGAGTGAGGTGATTACACATTTGGAGAGAGAAATCAACAGCATCCTCTCACTGTAACCCTTGTTTGTTGGTCAGATATGCAGAATCACATTATCGTGGTTTGTGAACTAGGAATCTGACAAGAGCAATTTGACTCTTGTATTTACATTTCTAGCAGTTTCATCTTGTCATTTGTGGTTTTCTTCAAATTAGAAAATAATTAAATGAAGACTCTGGCAAAGAAGTGGAGCCAGATGTAACAGTTTCTCTTTACTCTTTGTTAATAACAGCAGCAGCAATGTAATTTAATTCTGTCAGCTCTTCAGCTGCTCAGCAGCTGAGGAGGTATGTGAAAGCAGAAAAGGATCATTCTCCTAGAGTATTGGAGGCTGATCCAAAATCCCATCTGCCAAAAAAAAGAACAGGAAAGTCCTTGAACTACAACTCTGCTGGGACTCTGGGAGCATCACCCAAGCCACTCCAACCTAACACCATTTGGAGAGGGGAAGAGTCATGAATTCAAATTACTTTATCCCAAAAGTGAGTAAATAAAGCTCCCTTTAATAAAATACATATACCATAAAACTGTATGGCCACAAACATAATTCTCTTGCATTACTGAAGTTTTCATTCACAGACAACTCTAATGTCATTACTCGGTCAGATACAGTCCTTGAGAAACTATTTTGATCTCCAAAGACATTTATTTTCACATGTTCCTCAGCCACATGACTTGTCAGTGTCAGGCACACAAAATGGTAACAGATCATTTTCTACCTGCTGTAGGAGAAACTTTGCCCTCAACCTGTGGCATAGCTGCTTGACCACAAATCTCTGAGATCATGACACTAACTTCTCTTGGGGAAGAGCTCCTAGCACGAGGAACTAGGACACAAACTGAGAAACATACTCAGCTGGCAACCAGTCCTCCTTTTCCCTCATCACCATGGACAACTGATGTAGACAGAGAGCCAGAAAATACTTAGGCACCTGACCCTTGAGTTCTCTGAAAGCTTTGTGGGTTTTCTTGACCTGTCATGTGAAAATCAGGAATAACAGCACTACTCAAAAGTGTATTTACATACAAAAAAGAGCATGTATATCAAATATTGTCAGGCTATATTTAATACTGTACTGATGATATAGTGAAATTTTTTTATTACTACATAAATATCCACATTTACAATTCTGCATGGTAATTTGCAAAAAAAACCCAAACCCAAAAACAAAACAAAAACCAGCCTATTGCATTTGAGGGAAGAGAGACAGTTGCCTGATATTAGAGATTTAAAACCTATAAACCCAATAATAACCAGCATAAAAGTATAATAATAGAAATTATTGTTACTCTGCCACACCACAACCCCCTGCCCCCATGAGGGCATGGTCATGCAAACTGCTGAGTCTGCCTTTGTCACAGAGGTGTCAGTAACCCCTGGGATAGGGATGCATGTGAGATGTAGGGGCTGGAGGAGAGAAAAAAAAATCTAACTTAGAATCATAGGAAAAAAGTAAGACAATTACAGGAAATAAAAAAGAAAATAAATTAACAAAACCCCATTTAAGTGCCATATCTGAGATGCCTGTATACAGTGGGATGTTCTATTTAACTATAAATGTTCAGAAATACACACAAAACAGGGCAACTTTTTACAGAACTTGCTTTTCTTTCCTTGCTGTACAAAGAGACAGTGCCACTTAGTTATCTCTTGAAAACAGAAATCAGGTGCCTATTTACTGGAAGAAGTGGTGTTACATGGTCTGAAGCTACAATTTGGCACTGCCAAGGTGCCCAGCCTTTTGAAGCTGCTCTCTGCAAGGTCTGTAGTGTCACTTTTCCCCCAGCCACAGGTTGGATCCATCTGCCTCTGGGTATTAGTACCTATGTTTTAAAAATGGGGTCTAAGAATACACCTTTAATAAAGTTTGGCATTTGAGCCCCAGAAGTTAAGATCAGAGGGCAATCTAAACACTGCTCTTAGGTATACATGCACTTCTTCCATTCAAATCACCAAAGAATTTGGTCCACAGTATGTTACTTTTCCTTATCCTAATTAATTTTTAAACACTCCTTAGTATGCCAACATTACAGGCTTGAACTAAATGCTCTGTTTTCATTCAGTTTGTGTTTTCTAGGAAGAGAAATTTATTGAGAGAGTCATATTCTAAATGGCTCTTATTAGCAACATGAACAAAAAGACCTAAATCTTGCATCATTCTTGTTGACCTTAAATGATTCTCTATAAACTCTTCTCTTACTGGGACTCTTTCCTCTCCACAGAAGTACTGAATTTCTTTAGTCTTGCACACCAGTGCCAGTTGGCTAGAAACATTTTTAATTAATATATGTTTTTGTGACAGATGAGAGACCATGGGTTGTGCTGTTCACTCAAAGATTATACTTCTAGCAGAAAAACAAGTTGCTTGCCTAGATAAAACCAATGTGAATGCTGTACATGGAGACTGAGACTGGAGCCTCAAGTCTCAAGTTAGTAACCTGGGCTACACAATTTGTGGTAATGCTGTATTTTAAGAGCAACAGAAGCAACAAAGTCACATCTTAAAGCCTTTCCTCCAATCTCCTGTTCCTGCTTCACTCAGATGCCATCAAAGCAGAAAGGCTATATTAGTGCAGCTCTGGTTCTGGTAGATTCTTTTGAGCATAATGAACTTCAGCAATTGCATTTATTTGTCCCTGGGACTCACACCAAACTGGAATCAGGAGGTCAGGTAAGCTCACATACTCTGATTTCAGTAACACTGTGTCTGCACTTATTTGTCCGAATAGTTAGGAAAGCATATTTCAGAAACTAAACTGGGCATAAAAACAAAGAAGACCCCTTCCCTAGTCTCCTCCCCAAACAGCTATAAAAGGTTTTATAGGAAACATGATTGCTTTCCAAATTAAACACACAAGAACACAACTGCTGAATTGATGGAGGTTTCCCACTCCTCCTCTATATTTTGTGCAAACCAATTCTGGTATCAGATAAAAGTAAATTTCTTTCACTCTCCCAAACAGATCCAAGTGAGCATGGGCCAGGTAACATACACTTGAAATTACCTTATTATCCACCTCAGGAAAGTGCCTGCAAAACTTTTCATGGAACTGCTATAAAGTAAGCATCAGTAAAAAAGGAATACAACACCAACTACTAGCTTGGACTAGACTCTTCTCACCTCCATCCTGTACTGGATTATACATTTTCTTAGTATTAAAGGTACATGTAACAAAATAGAATGTAGGTAATAGGTCTAGTTTACTTTTTGTCTGACCAGATTCAAGACTATATATGCAAATAACTTTAGTAAAACTTTGCTTATAAACTGAAACAAGTTATCCATGTGTTTTTCTAATGTCTTTACATTCAAAACCCCAGTAGAATTTATCCATTAATGGAAGAGAAATTAGAAGAAAACCCTACATTTTAATGTGAAGCATGTGCTTGGAAATACTTAGAAATTCAGCACTTAGAATTCACAGTGATAATGCACTAAGGAATATTTCTCCTTAAAACCAAGACCCCGTTTAAGTGTTTTCAAGAGCAACATTATTGTCTCCATGAAGATAACCAAGCCCTCATTATTTACAAACCCTGAAATATTCAAGATTGCTGGTATGGGGGTGAGCAGAAGGAGATTTATTTGCTTGATATTTTATTTTCAAGAAAGCAAAGAGCTTTTTCTAAAATAAAATTATCAAGGACACTTTCC
The DNA here is from genome assembly GCA_024611195.1 of Ceyx melanurus. Classification (NCBI taxonomy): domain Eukaryota; kingdom Metazoa; phylum Chordata; class Aves; order Coraciiformes; family Alcedinidae; genus Ceyx; species Ceyx melanurus. The sequence goes on along the minus strand of JANHGL010005903.1, from coordinate 188,845 downwards.
AGTAGGTGTATTTCTTTACTACTTTTTAAAGATTATATATTTTTAAGTGTCTTTGGAAGCTAGCTACAAACTTTCATTATTTTATAACTTTGTCACTTCTGTATTTACACGAACATGGGAAAATATTTTTGGGTTGTTCATATGGGCAAGTTTTTGTTTCGATTACTAGTAATTTTCCCGTGTTGTACAGGTAAACTAGGAGTGTAATTCCTGCAACTTATCACTGTAGTAATCTCTGCCTTGGACCTGCAATTTGTTATGTCATAGGGGGAGTCAAGGAACAAAACTGCTTTGATGCAAGGTCATTTAAGCCAAAACAACAACAACAAAAAAGTGGTCACTTACCTTTTACCCTTCAGGGATACATATACTGGCTGGAAGTGGGAGATGACAAGGGAAGACAGGACAGAGATGCCTTTGCAAACAGAAGGATATCGGTGCAAGACTTAGTAAAGGCTTATTGTCAGAGGGACCATAGAGAGAATGAAAATACAAGAGAGACCTGAGAACACTGAATAAAGCAGGAGAATCTGGGGTAAGAGCCAACAAGAGGGAGAATCACCAGGTGGGGAGAGCCACACCTGCAGCATTAAACTAATAAGCTCAGCAGGAAAAAAAAAGAAACAAAAAAAACCAAACAAACAAAAAAACCCAAAACAACCAAACCAAAAACAATCACTCAAAAACAAACTGACCAAAAACCTCAAATGTAGTAGCAGTAAAAGAAAAGGAAACATTCAAAATCCTACTTTTCCTGTCTATTTAACTCTGGTAAGAAACTGCTAAGTCCAAAATTCTGCAACACTGTCAACCTTCACCATGTTTCTCTCAGACCGGCAACTTTCATTTCCTAAAAGAACTCCAGTTCCTTGAGTTAAGTAAATTTGTAACAATTTAAGTTCCATGTTTTGATTTTTCATTTGCTGTTTGGTTGGTTGGTTTGTTTTGTTGTTTTTTAAAAAGGAAGTGCATGATGTTCCACAGTGTCACTGTGATTGAAAAAGTTTTAAAAATGCATGTGCTGAAGTCCTGGAACCCATTAGCAAAACCAAAGAATTGGATTGTTTTTTAGAAATAATGAACCTGTAAGCATTAATCATGTCTCATAATGGATTACAACCAGTATACATAGGTTGGTAATACTATAGATCATCACAGGGTAGTCACATTGATGCTGAGGAACAAGAAAGCTCTGCTACACTGTCTAGCTGATGATCTTTACACTCCCCTTTTTTAATTCTTCTCTCAAGACTTTCCTCAGCACTTAAAAGCAATATTAACTGTATTATCCCATTTTCTCATTATCATCTTGTGCCAGCCTTCCATTGCTTCAAATCATGGAAGGCAGAGTATACAACAGAGTCATTTATTTCTCTACTGATGGAATCAGTAAAAATGGTAAGAAAGCCAAGCGTGATGTACCAAACTCCACCCTCCGCAATAGGCAAATTAAGGACAGTTTGCGGAGAAGTCTGATCTCACAGATCTGATCTCACAGATCAGACTAGTTAGAAATGATGAAAACTAAAAATGCATCTTTTGCAGAGGTGTTTTGCCTAACTGCTAAGAATTCCATATCTTGTCTGTTAACTAATTCTCTTCCAACCTGTAATACCCCTCAGGCTGCTGCACTATAGGTCTCTTCCCATGTTCCAGGGTCCCTCTGCTGCTTGCCACTTACCAGCTCTCCTTTAAAACCTGCTTCTGAGCTGCTTGAGCCTAAAACTGAAGACTTCTCCAGCTGACCTGGCCTTTGAGAACAGCAAATAATATAAATGAAAAAAAAATTATAAAAAAATTCACACAGTCCTTCAGTTTTGACAACCTAACTTAAAGAATGTGAAGTCCTGCAAGACAAAAGGTATCAGAAGGTCTCTGCAGCCCACTGGCTCCCGTTGGTAAATATCTATTATCTTACCAGCTGGAAGACAGCCCCCATGCCATGTCTTCCCCTTTCCATCACTGTTGCATAATACAGCTTCATTTCATTTCTGAAAGAAGTTTGTTTACCAAGAGGAAAGGCAAAAAGAATATGTTTTGTCACCTCTATGCTAAACCTATTGTCTCCTTCCTAAAAGCAATCATCTTTAGATATTAAAATGGCATGATCTGGGTATTGCATAGCATTTCTTCTAATCTGCCTGCATTGCCAATTCAGTTCACAGATTGCATTCATTCTCCTTTGAAAAGCTTACATTGTTGAGTCAGAACTTTCCTAAGAAATAGCATTTGCTCACATCAGGCTCACACTAGTGAGGCAAGGACAAAGTCAAGAACAGAGGAAGGACTGTGCTTTATAAAGAAGACGAGAGTCAGAGGCTAGGGCTGGTTATGACATCTTTTAAAACAATTCAGGTTAAAATGCAGAAATACACCAAAGTTATTTTTTTTTCTTCCAGCAATGAAATAATAACAGCAAGAAAGGCATAGAGCACAAGTCACGCCTAATGATGGATATGTGCTCTTCGTTGTAAAACAAGTAAATCGGTCCTTTCCTCAGCCCATGTCCCAGTCTCTTTGGTCCTGGTCTGAATTCTGCTTTTCAGACCTACTCTTAAAGGGTCAAATCTCAAACTTCCAGACAGAAAGGGAGAACTGTGGGGCATTCCTGGTTCACATACATCCTAAACCTTGTGAGTCAGTGGAAAATGTCAGTCCACGCTACAGGCAAGGAAAACATCACTTGAACTGTCTCCTCCACTCACCAATTCCCAAAAAACACCAAGAACCCTATGAAAGCAAGGGATACATGTGTACATGTGTATATGTGTAACTCTGTGTGTATGTACCTAGTCAGCTGGCTGAGCTTTTTACGTTGAACAGAACACAGAGCACACTGACCAAATCCTGTCTTTTTTGTTGGGTTCTTTTGGGTGTGTAGAGAAAAAAAAAAAGCAACATTGTACCCACCTTCCCTTTCCAGATCTCCCTTGAGGCAAGTGAACCCTTCCACCCGGCTTCATTTTTGTCTACAGTTTGACAAACAAAACTTCCCACAGGACCCAGGAAGACGCCTGCATTCCAGGTCTGCATCAAAGCTTTGCTTGAGGAGCACAGAGCAAGGGCAACGGCACTGGAGTGCTCGAATGAAACAATTCAGAGACATCATTCTCTATCAATGCAAGTTACCAACACCAGCCTAAGAGGTGTCATGCTGCATGGATCACCCATCTAACCCTAGAGAAAATGTTAATAAAGACACATTTTTAATTTTGCATACAGTAAGATCATACAGGGCTCACAAAGAAGCAGAAATGTGCCTATAACTCTTACGAGTATTTCCAGACAAACAATGCAGCTTTCTATATGACATCAATTTATTTTTCACTTTGCAATTACGTAAAAACAGCAATAACATGGGAAGAGAGATGATGTGACGGATCCTAGTGCTGAATTATTCATTGCCCTTCAGCTGCTGACTTCACATCAGACAGCTCCCAATGCACCTCGCATAAATCACAGTGGATCTTTTTTGCCACAGCCACTCTAAGATCCTATCATGTGTTTTTTTCACCTAAATACCATAGGATAATGGTCTTCTTTCAAGGAGGGGGTGCACATACATTGATGGAAGGGAGATATGTGTCCTGCAGTCATTGACATTTGATGAGGAGGAAGAGGAATGTAATGCACTGGAAAAGATGTGTCAGATGCATAGACTTTATATAGAAAAGAGGTTATTTTATATACATATATATATGTCTGGTGTTATAGTGTTGAATATATACATATAATTTGTGTTGAATATATACATATAATTTGGCATAACTAATGTTCAATATCTGATAAGTTGTATTACCTCACAGAGCTGAGTCTTGAAAAGACAGCAATATTCTGAGACATTTGGGGAGAAAAGATAAATTAATTTTGTCACTGTTTTGTGAGTATTAATTTGTTTGCTAGCTATATTCACTTCCTAGCACTTAGCCTTGGTTAGATGAACTTCAGTTCCACTTTGGGGCAAAGTGATCAGGATTTGCTGCATTGCAGAACACTCACAATAAAAACTACAAAAGGCAAAGGAATGTGCTAACCTTACTGAATATTCAACTGAAAATTGGTGCATTCCATACACTACATTGGTGTCCAGACCAGTGAAGGGTTAAGCAGTGTGTTTCATTCCCACTTTCCAGGCCCTTGGGCTGGTTAATCATTGCTGACTGCGAACTCTTCAGGTATTTTGATTTTTACTAGTCTGTCTGTTCAGGTTCTATTGCAGTGCGACCCCTTCTCACTTGTTCTACAAATGCTATCAGTTACACTATGGTGAATAGTAAAAAAAAAATAAATTCTTAAGGTATTTCCATCTTTCAGTAGGCAATTACTTCACCATGTTTTTTAAGGATGGCTTGGCAGGCTGCTATTTTATTTTGCTTCAAACAAACAAATGGGTAACTCCCTTCTCCCCATTTTCCCTCAAGCTACTTCCGAGACCTTCACAGATCACAAGGGTTTTTGGAACAAGCCCAGCTTACTGTGGCAGAACAAACAGCAATATCTCAGCTGAGCTATGGCAACAGTCAATACATGAGCTCTTAGCCCTTACACCAGTTACAGGGTGGAATGAACCTGGCATGGAAGATGTTGAAGCAGAGCTGATACACAGGCAGTGGAGCTCAGTGATGTACAATAATATATTAAGTCATATTTAATGTCTCCAAGGTTTAGAATCCTCTTTCAACTCATGTACTACCTTATGCTGTAACCTAGAGAACTGCCTACAGCAAAGATTGTCTTTCAACCACATGGGCAGCTCTGTTCGGTATGTTGCACTAGTGTTTGTGTCCCCCTGCTACAGTGGGTCTCTTTTTTGAGGTAATGTTCACTTCCATGAAGCTTTGTATTGGAGTTATTTCTTATTAGTAGTATTTGTTTGTAATATGGCAGTTCCATTTAGTCATCCCTAAAGAAATACAGGCTACAAAGAGGATTCCTGTATAGAAGAACTCAGACATGCTCTTGTCTCCTTTAATTTATCTTCATATGTCAGGAGCAGGAGGGTGTAGAAACAATAGGATATTGAAGAACAAGAGGAAAAGCAGTGAATCTTCAATAGGAGTTTTTCTGTCAGAAACTAACTTGAGTGTTTAGGACAGTCTGGAATAAGCATTGCTAATAAGGCCTGCTTTACTGTAATATTTTATATAGTTTGTTATCTCATATATGACCATACCAATAATATATCATATATATATATATATGGAAAAAAAAAAAAGCAACATCAACATTAAGTCAACTGTCAATACCAGCACATCTTTTATCTGTGTTTCATTCTTTTAGTTAATAGTAGAAACTGAGATTCAGAGCAAATAAGGAACTTGGGGAAGAGGGAAGCTACAGCAAACCTCTAACTGTGTTCCAGGTCTCTCAAGTCACAACATAAACTAAGCAGGAATATTTATGTGCATAAGCATTTGCAGGATCAGGGCCTGCAACTGTATTCCAACTTGGATATAATCCAGCTAGGATTAAATTTAATTTACTCATGAGATCTCAGTTAAAAAAATGCTGGTTTCAGGAAAATATAACATTACTACTGATTTTTTTTTAAGCTGTAAATTGGGCAAATACAGACGTAAATGCAAACCACAAAATACTTGAACAGATGCACAAAGGACATCCAGTCACCAGACTGAAATCATTGGAAACTTGCTTCCCCCTCACCCCTTCTTTCTTTCTCTGTATTTTGTTAACATTTAAGAAAATAAGAAAATATGTATTTCTGACCTCTTTGTTAAAAATTTTACAAGTTTCATTAAAAGAAGTATTTGGAAACCTCAGAACTCTTCTCCTTTTCCATGAATACCTGAAATCTTATGCCTGTGATTAAGCAAAAAAAAAGGATGAACTGTTATGTGAAGCTGACAACAATAATTGTGAGCTAAAGAATGGCTGGTAGAATGGCTAAAGTAGCTGGTAATGATTTCATGCAAAGGATTAGAGAGGTGGAGGCGGGGGGAGCTGAGCTCAAGTTTGTTTACAGACAAAGGGAGCTTGTGCAGGGGGGTGCTGGGAGCTCCTAGAATTTGCTGAGGTCCTGAAGACCGTAGGAGAGAGGGATTTTCTGCTCTTGTAAGGCAACGTGCTAAGCCAAATGCTTTCAACCTGGCTGCCAACCATCAAAAACCTAAATACTAATTTCCAAAGTGTCAGTTACTGCCAGGGATGATGTGGGGATTTTTGGCTAATCAAAAGTACTAGCTGCAGAAATGTCCCTTCCCTCTCATTATAAAATTCTGGCCAAAATGAAATAAAAATTATTTTCATTAAAGTGTTCCTGTGCAGATTTCATCTTTCTTACTCAACTGAATTACAAAAACTCCAATATTATGGTTTAAAAAACAGAAAGCTGTTCCATTTCTTCTAACAAAACAAAATTTTCTCCAAAAAGTATAACCACTGCTTCTGGGAAATTCTGATTAAATGAATTGTTATTTTTCCATTAATAAATAGTTTTAATGTAGAATTATTTAACCATTCCTAAAATATACACATCTACAAATCAAATACATTACATCTAGGAAGCAAAATAGTAATCTGGAAATCTAACCGACATGCTCAGACTTAGAAAATAAGCTGGCTTTGTTTCTTAAAATAAAGGAATTTACTTTTTCTTTTCAAATATTAAAATATAGCATATTTTAGTGTTATAGATAGTAAAATGATATAGCTATCAGCTTGAATAGATTACACTGAAAGAATGCCATCTGCTAAAACAAAAACATTTCCTCGAATTATTAAAAGATACGGATCACTAAATACATGGATGCTATTGGTGCTGTTCTCAGCACATGCTGAAGGGTCTTCTTTGACTCAAGTGTCCTCTCATTCTATAATCAACTTTTTTTTTTTAAACTTTCATCTTTGCAAGAAAAAGACAGAGATATCCCTTAAAGCAAGGAGGGTGCCACAGACCACAGACCCAGGTTGAAACAGGCTGTGAGGCACTCTCAAGACATCTGCTGCTTTCACCAGTGGTACGTGAAGCACGGTAACAGGCAACAGGAGTGCCTGTGGAATTTACAAATTACTCTGGCTGCTTTAGCCTCATAATATCACCGAATCTATTTCTCCCTTCCTTTCCACCCCCCTCCCTCTCTGTATATCTAGGAGGCTGCGTTCAAGCATTTGGAGATGATGTTTCCTGTGGAAACCTTTGAATTATTTCAACAATTTCACAGCATGTTGCTTTTCTCTTCTGTTCCTTGCTGCCTTGCCTGGTGATTGGTACGAACAGTAATACAAAAAATGGTAAAGAAAACAATGCCAAGACTGGCCCTGCCAGAGGAATCCTCATGCAGCAGAAAGATCTGATTTCAATTAGATCTGCTCAAGGAAAAGAAAGACTGCAGGGGGGTATTGATCCTCAGCTGAAGTTAGATGCAGCAGGCTGAAGCTCCTGCTTGAGCGGGACGTGCCCCACAGACCCGCTGCTCTGATCCCCCAGTCCTCTGCCTTGTCAAAAGCAACAGACTGGTTGCTGGAGTCCACTGTGCAGGAACACTGCCAACAAACCAGACCATGTCTGAACTCTTTACATATATTTAACATGGATTCCAGAAGACAAGCTTGCTCAGAGATTTAGTAAAATATCCAAAGAAATTCCAAACTGCTGTATATAAAGATAATTAATTGTGAGCCCCAATCCTTATCCAAAGAACAAGTTTTTGTGTTGAGGTTTGGTTTATTTCCTCCTCTGAATGGAGACTATGATTTCCTGGCTTCTTTTAAATTTTTAATATTGCACTTTTTAGAACTTTCAAACTATTGATTCTTTTGCTGTAAACCCAGAATCTCCTATGAAAGGTAATGAAGTGAGAGGCAGAATTAAGAATGCCCAGATGTGTTGTAGCACATAAGAACAGTTTACAAGAAAAATTCAAAACTGCCAGCAGACCAGCGACGGGTTAGCTGTCTATATAAATATGTTGTGCAGGAAACGTATCACCAAGCCTGGCTTCTGGACTTCGGGCTGGGGTGTGTTAGGTCGGCTGCTACTGCCCGTGCTGAGAAAATGAGAATATACTATTTTTACGATGGTTTAGAGCAGTTTATGCTGACTCTCAGCAAGGAAGCTATGGTTGTATAAGGGGTATATATGAAGGGTTCCTAATTACATGGAGCAGCCAGCCTGGACCTGATGCAGGGAAGGCATTTCTGTTCAGCCTTTTGTCAACCTACCTCATTCTCCAGGTTTTTCCAGCCCAGCACCTGTCCCCTCCTTTGGCCCCTCTCTGTGCCCTCCTTTCCCCACTCCTTACTCCTGTTTTAGTTGACACAGATGACTTTGGATTCCTGCAAAAATCTGCTACTAAATGTAATTCTTATTTTCTGAGCTTTCCTGCTAATTTCACCAAGTAACTTATTTTATAAATACAATTCTCCCTAGGTTATGTTTAAAGTCCAGGCACTCATTCACACATGCAACAGAAACAGACTGGAATAGAAATAGTCTGAAATATATTCAACAGAAATAAACACATTCCCCGCTTTCCCTTTAATTTCCTATCTATTCCTCAAGTGGGTATGGTCATTCTTAATTTAAATTTGTTAGAAATAGACAATTTTAAGGAGAATTCATAAATCCTATGCCAATATTATAAAGCAAGCATTAAATATGTCAGTTTGCAAAAAGTCAGGCTTTAAAAAAATATGGAAGAGCACAACACTGCTGACATTCCCATCAAAGCCTGAAATTTCTGTCCAAAGCTGCTTTCTATCTCAGTGGCAAGGAACTATTTCTGAATAACAGAAATAAGCAGATATGCAGAACCTCTGTGCTGTTATTTGGCTGCAAGCAGGTTGATCTTCGCTCTGCAGCTGTCCCATGAAGCCATGGGATGGATGTGCAGCCCCCACTCCTTGTATGGGCTAACCAACTTTGCACAGGATAACCAATCCTGAACAATTTCTCCCTCCCCTTGCAATCACAGCAAGGAAGATGAAGAACAAGGTTGGGCACTGCATCCTTCTGCCTGCAGATGTGCAGCTGTTCAGTGGCATGTCCTCTCCAGAGCTTTGCCCAGCCCTGGTTTAGATATTTAAAATAACAGAGATCTGTGCCTCTCCTGTGCAGGAGGTTTCCACAGACTCCTGGACCTCAAAGTGCTCTCCTCCAAGAGGCCACATAACATCATGATGGGAAACAGGGCTGTAACACACTTGGACAGTTTTGTAATCCTCTGCTGAAGAAGTGAAGGGGTGGGGCCACTTTGCTATGGAAAATGAGCGTTAAATTCAAGAGACGTTTTTCTCTCACTGCAGAAGAAATTTATGTGTTGGTCTGAGCACACTTGATGTTTATATCTGTTCTGCACAGGGTGGGAAGCCCAGGGCGTGTTGCAGCACAGTGGGGGTGCCAAAGCATCTGAACCTGCCCTAGCCTCGCTGATACTTGACTCCTGTCAAGCAGGGCTTGGGCACAGCAAGGAAAAGAGGTAGCACAGCATTTCTCCTTTAAAACTTAGGAAAAGTTGAGCTTGCCCAGAAAGAGTCCTTCTGCTGTCCAGCTTTGGTGCTCTTATTTACAGAACATTTATCTCTGTTGCTCTCCTGCCTGTTGCTATTTATAATATATGAAGTGTTTTTCATACAAAATGGCAGGGAAAAGTTTGCCTGGACTGCTCAGCCTGCTGCACAAGGGCTGCTTTGTGTCCCTTGATAAGGGCTTGGCATTTGGGGAAGCTGTAGGTCTGTAAGAAACAATAAAACAAAAAAAAAAACCCCAGGAAAATGTGCTTAGCATTTTGTTGTGGTTTTTGAAAGTCTTTACGAGAAGCTGAGTATTTGGAGCAGATAACTCAGCCATGCATGGACTTGACTGTGATTTCTTTCAATATATTACTCTAATTTTCTTCTTTCCTATTGATCTGCAGGGTACCACTTCTTCAAACTCCAGACAAATTGATCCTCTGAGTAACATCTATGCACACTATTAATCTTTTTCATATATCTGATGTTCCACATTACTGGACACAGGACACACACTATGACTCAAGTGTTAATCAACTAATACCTGAAAATTAGGCTTGTGTCTACTGTATAAACATTGACAGACTATCCATCACCTGCTTGAGTGAATAAATTAAATTTGCCTTTTTTGCATGCATGGTAGCACTCTGTGGCCTGGAATATTTACTGAGCTTGGAGGACACGACACAGTGAGGCCAATGTGCAGCCACCACTGGGCAGCCACCTGTGCAGATAGGGTAGAGGTGAGGAAGATGAACATGGACCCCCCCTTAACACAGCAGACAAAACTATGGCAACAGGCTTTTCTCGTTGTATTTTGGAGCAGAAAAAGGAGTGGAATCCATTGACCAGATGGGCTAAGACCTCTCCATAGATGTCCCAGACTACTGTCCAACTTGGTCCCAGAAGGAAAATGGAAATATTTAAACTATCATGTGCACCATACCCAATTTTACTGACATTAGCTGAGTGCTAGAAGTTTGCCTCTGGTGCAAAAGGTCATGAACTTGCACCACTATCAAATCCTATTTCAAGGCTGCCTGACAAGCAAAGAGGCACTACTTGCACTGCAAAATCCTGGCTGTGGCTCCATCTATTTTTACTTGTTTTTAATTATTATTTTATTTTTTCCAACCCCTATAACCATTGAAACAGATGGTTATTTCTTCCTAGGAGTTGGTAGAGCAATCCGATTGCAATGTCTGATTGTGATCATTGCTGACTCTGACACCCTCCTGGCAGGCTCCGCTCTTCTGTTATGTCAACTTCTATTTAACAAAGCAGAAGGGGGGAGAACAGACCAGGAGACGCTGAAAAGCCATAAGTTCGGGTCCCTGCTTGGGCCAGGACAGGCTGTAGCAGGACCAGAGCAGATCAATGTCTTCCACCCTCGGCACATGAAAAGGGCCAGAAAGATTCTGACTGAGTTTAAAAAAAGACAGTCAAAGCTTAGCTGCAGCATTGTTTCTGAGTAGGACAACATTGCTTGAATAATCTTTGTTCCTACTTTTTTAATGTTTTTTAAAGTGGCTTTCTTAGAAAAGGAAATGTATCCAGGGAGGGTCTCTTGTGACAACTTCCTGAATGCATCTAAAAAAATCTGGAAAATTAAATATATGAGGTTATTTGGCAACTAAAAAGTGAAACATTGTATCTACAGAAATTAAGCTGTTAGTTTTTTTGATGGATGCCTGAAAGCTTTGGGAGAAAAATTCCAATGAAGAAACAACCTTTGCTAGTAACAAAAATAATTTCCTCCTCACCAGAAGAGATTAATTTACTTACATTCCCCTCTCAGGCTGGAATTCTTCATGCTGCATCTTTTTCTAATCATGAATTATTTTATTTTATCTTTTATGCAAAGCAGGACAGAGACCCTGCAGTAAATGGGGAGGGAGGCAGTCTGAAAGGGTCCACACTGAATAGGATCAGTGGAAGAGCATGTTAGAGCAGGTAGGGCTCCACAGGTCAGACTTAATTACTAGAGCTGCTAATGGGGTTAAAGATCTCCAATTCAGGTCTTTGATGGGGCTAAGTCACTCTGGAGCTGCTAATCTCCTTTTTGACTGCAGAAACCACAGCAAAACTGTGTCCTTAATACAGGTACCTCAAGTAAAGCACTAAAGGTGAGACAAATTATTTTCTGTACTTAATGGCTTATCATTGCATCTCCCCATGCCCATGGTCCCCTTCCTGTGCTTTGTCTCTTCATTTTGGTGTGTGAGCTCAGGCTTCTCTGATGCCTCCAATCAAACCAAATCATCTTGACAGCAGCTAAAGAATAATAGCTATATTTATAAAGCTAAAAAAACCCAACTGCAAAGAAAACAATATAATTTCCTACCTATATTTATACAGATACATACATTCATTCAAGATTAAATATTCCATGTAAAATGGCTCAGTTAAGACACTAAATATGTTAAAGCACTCAGAAGTTTAGATCAGCGAAAGATGGACAGAAGGGACATAAAAGACACAAGCATTCAACCGAGGTATTGCTTGTGCAATTACTCAATGAGAAGGCACATGCTTTATATTCCAGATAAGCCTAATTTTTTTCCATGAATGTTGTCTCAAGATCCAAAAACCGGGTCTAAAACAGCTCTGCAGATCCCTAATCCTGGTATCTGCTATGTCCTGAGTCAGACACCTCTGCACCTGAGTGCATTGGACAGTCTCCTAGGAGAGGAGACGTGGATTTGAATCACTCCAAAAGTACACCGAAGTGTTATGTTGTTCCCCCTAACCCAGGGAGGCATGTCACCTTTGGTCGGTGGTATGGAAGGTAAATATCTACATCACCCATTTTTTTAAAAAAGAAAACTTTTGGCAGACTAAAAGTCTCTGCATGAGTAAGCAAAGGTGCTATACAGAAGTCCAGAGAGGTGAATGGCTGGTAGGAATCCAGTATCAGCCCTGTTCATAGTGGTTTTCATTAACAAAGGATACCTTATACAACTTGTTAAAAAAGTTATCAAAATTCCCCCAATCACACCAAATATGATCATGAGAGCCCTAACCCTCCCCAGCATCAACCAGGGAGCTGACACACATGTCCAGGTTGCTGGACTTCACTGAGAAACCAAGTATATGAAAAGCAGACTGAATTTTATCTCTGCCTCCCTTATTGGCCCTCGTGCCCACGGTATGCTGATCTGCATCATGGTGAGGGGTTCATTATAAACAAAACAGAAAAACATTCTTTAAAATCTACTTTATTGCCTGTACCTACTCTCCAAGCATCCCAGTGAAAAGTTCCTGGTATCAGCTGATATGGGAGGTGAACCATGAAAACCCAGGTTTCACTCAAAGTAATTCCATTAGGGCCTGAACTGACTGAATGAAACCTGAGTAAGGGAAATCATTGCAGAAACACAACAGCTGGGTTCCATGACATCACTTGCAGGAATCAAAGGAAATGAGCTTATAAGTTATGCAGAAAAAAACTTTTTTGTTTGTTTTTCTGTTTATAAGGTTACAGTTTGTTTTCTGAATGAGCAATAAAAACAAACAAACAAACAAAACAACAAACCCCAAACTTTGTAAAATTTGGACTTGATATTATGCCCTTTTAGATAAATAATTTTGCATGTATTGAAGCTGACAAGGAAATAAAATGCCTGAAATCCTTTGTTTGCCTAGCATGAAGCTGAATTACTGCCAAAGTAATAGTACCACATGCTTCCAAAAAAAACACAGTAGTGCACCATCTGAAAAGTTATGGAATAAGATGGAGGATGAAGTAGTTAACATCCGTATTTACTGTTGCTGTCATTTGTTTGAATGTTTTGACCTTATTGGATAGCTTATCAATAACTAGTTCTTCACAGACGTCATGTTTATTGTCAAGGGATATCAAATAAATGACAAATAACTGCTTTTAGAGTTCAAAGAGAAAAAAAATAACACAATCCAGGATATTTACTGCAAAGATTTCTGCCTCATGTTTAGCTCACTCATTTGCATCTTACTTCAAGATGTGCTTGAGTCTTTAAGCCACAGCCCAGAAGACAAATCAGACAACATTAGGAGAAGTGTGGCCAGCAGGTCAAGGGAGGTTCTCCTCCCCCTCTACTCTGCATTGGTGAGACCCCACCTCGAGTACTGTGTCCAGTTT
>JANHGL010005903.1:160713-175154 GCA_024611195.1 Ceyx melanurus | reverse complement strand
GTGATCCTGCTCAGGCAGGGGGGTTGGACTAGATGATCTTCTAGGTCCCTTCCAACCCCTAATATCTGTGAATCTGTCAAATTGAGGAAGCTCTGCGGACAGACAGACCAGCTTCAAGTTCCTTTGTAATCAGTAGCACTGGTATGTTAGGATCTGGTTTCAAGGTAATAGTCTTAATTATTAAAAAAATAATAATAATTTAATAAATAAGGCAGTTCCTTAACCTGTTCTGTTCACTGCTGGAGGGGTAAACAAGCATTTTTTATAGATTCCTTTCTTCATGAAAACACAAAAGAAGATATATTAATTCAGAGATCTACTATGGGATTAATCCAGCTAAAGCCATCACCTGGGCTTCTCCTTTATCATGAAAAAGTGAATAGCATCTCCTGAACAACTTGTTGTAACTGAAGTGCATCTTAGAAAGGTGACACGATCACCTTGAGGTGGAGAGTTTTCTCTGGATTACACATAATCTAGACAACTGCAGTAGACTTTCTTTGGCAAAAAATACAATAAATTACTTCTATCTTCAGTGCCTCTGTAACACAGTTGACTTGTACCCATGGTGGTCCTTGCTCCTAGCTGTATTTCACTCCAGATGAACAGTCCATCCCCACCTTGTCTTCTGGCTTGCCCAGCTTCATGTCCCTCCTTCTGTCTCCCAAGTTTGATTCCTGCGTCACATCGTGCCACCCTTATTCCAGTTTACAAGGCTGTAGCCACAAACATGTTATCATAAAAAACTGCCCACTGTAAAGATTTTCTCATAAAAAACCCAACTCTGTTCACAAATAAATTAAGCATGTGCTTAAATCCCAGTGAAAGCAATGGAACATAAGTATGTGTCTAAAGTCTTTCCTGAACGGGGGCCTATTGCTTCCCTCTTCCTAAAACCTATTTTGGTTGAGCTCATATTTATTGTTGGCAAGAACTTGAAAACAAATAGAAGGAAAAACCCTTTCCCATAAAAGTTTAACTTAATAGACCACTCTAGCATCCTTAATTGCCATACTTTTGTATATTGATGCAAATACTTATTAATGGAGCTTTTTAAGGAAAAGGTTATATTTTGTATCAAAAATACACAGTAAAATGAGTTAGAACAGTTGTACACCATAATGCTTTGCAAATTTAATCAACCTGGATGGTTGGAATGTGGGAGAATGGTTTGTTTCCAAACGGAAAATGATTACAATATACTGGGGGTCGTTGTCTTGCCAACTTCCTTTTAATCAAATTTTTTTTTTTTTTTTTCATATGTAATGAAGAAATAAAAAGGCAAGCGACCTCTTCACTCAAAAAAAGAGCAAGGCATATTTTTTTTTTAAATGGTGAAAGAATCCACTGATGTAATAAATGTATCCATGTATTCCAAGTATAACTTGGAGCCAGTCTAGTTATAAACTCCTTAAGATCAAGGTTAACCATAAAACTGGGCCTTACCTTTATTTTCGTAATACTAGCGGTTGCCACTAGAATTCCTGAATCCCTTCTTCACACCATCTGGAATGCATACATGAGCAAGTTTATGGTGAAAAATATACTGTGCACTAGAGCTGGGCTTTTGTAGGGTAAAAGCAACTACAAAGGCAGTAATGTGCAGAGATTGTACATTTATTTTATTACAAGGACCAATGTGTTCTTTTCCTTTTGGTCTAATCAAGATGGATACAGATCATAGATGCAAGTTTTGCAAATGAATACTCTGGTATATGTTCAGATTTGTTCTGCGTTATCTGGAAATGAAAAGAACACACCTAATGTCTTTATCTACTTAATCCTGACACTGTCTAATTCATTACAGAGAATTTCAGTCTGAGTCAGCTGTTATAGCCGAGGTCAGTCTACGGCAGCTTTTATATGTCACCCTGATACCTCAGCATTCATAACTTCCATTACTGTTATACTGGGACAACACATAGCAGAATTCACTTTGGTGACTTCTCTAGTGTCATTGCAGTTGGAAAGTGCTAGTTCTGGTCACCTTAGTATTTTGCTCATGTTTGCCACAAGCCAACTCCTAATCAAATTGCATTTCAATACTACATGTTCTTTTATTCTGGGTGGGGTGGTTTTGGACATCTTTTGATTTGTTGGTTTTTTTTAGCAAGAATAGTGTGAGAGATACCTTAGATACCTTCTTTAACTTTTTCAGATTTTCAGCCTAAGTATGTAACTGAGGCTCAAACCAGTAAAGTAAAAACCTAAATTTCAGATTAGGACTTTGATTCAGTCCTTAATCACACGCTCAACTGAAAGATGTGGCATTTTTAGCAAAATCAGTGTCCAGACATCATGTGTTGTTCTGCACCTTGAATGAATTGAAGTCAAGGCAAATTAAGCATGTGTTTTAAATCAGGTATGTGCTTAAGCACTTTCTTGAACAATGATGGAGTTAAGCATGTGCTTTAGTGCTGACTTGGGGCTGTTAAGGGCTGTTTTTCCCTCCTTCAGCTAAGAAAGATCATCTAGCCACAAATGACCCTTTACAGCAGAGGCATCTGCTTTATCATTTCCTAATCCAATGCACAATTACCAGATTTCTGATTTAGTGAAATAGAAGAGGGATGTTCTCAGTCTGCAGGGCCAGAGCCCGCCAAGAAAGGTTCTTTGTAGTACTGCAAGAGCACTATCAGCTTCAGAAATATAATCATTCAAAAGATAAAAGCAGCAGCTATTCAGCTGTCTGCATACCCTTCCTTCCCTCTCCAGCACAGCCTACCTCTCTGTCTCTCTAGGCTTGTTCCAGGAGCTCAGCAACATCAAGGTGAAGTTGGACAAGGCTCTGAGCAGCCTGGTCTAGTTGAGGGTATCCCTGCTCACTGCAGGAGGGCTGGACTAGATGACCTTTGGAGGTCCCTTCCAGCCCTAACCATTCTATGAATGTGTGATTCTATGGTCCAGCAAGAGGGAGATGATACAAGTGATGCCTTTTCCAAATGCATGCACACACATGGAATCCACTCATTGCTTTGCCTTTTCTCATGACTGGCAGCTAGATTTTTATCTTACTCTTATTTGGGTTCTCTGTTATGAATCTGCCATAAATATATCATAAATGTTAATTGTGACAAAACAAATTCTAAAGATACCCTGGATGCTATGAGGCCAGGCAGACCCCACAAAGGGGCTGGTACATTTGAAGCCGTGAAGCTCCCTGCATCTCTCCCATCTACACTAGTAACCGGCTCCTATTGAAACCAGGCAAGCTCCTGGCTGCTCTGCACAGGAAATCTTTCCCAACAGCAGTCCTATTTTCAACGGTAACTGCCAAAGCTGAGCCAAGGCCATGCACAAAAAGCCTAGTTTACCAGATGAATTCCCACAAAACACAAGTGACGCTATTCAGGATTTCATAAGCGGTAGGTCAGGGAAAAAGGTGTTAGGACTCCTACTAAAGTTTAGCAGGAGGGAGCTGCTTGTCCCCTGGCCATAGGCTGCCTGCAATACTGCAGGGCTAATTGCTACGCATTCCTCAGCCATGATGTCATTGGATCATGATGCTAAATCTTTCCCTCCTATGGATGGAGGGAACTTGTGTATCTCTGAAACACTCAAAAAATACATGTGCTGACCCTTTAAAAAAAAATTATTTTACCACATACCTAGCAAAGCCAAACTAAATGAAGCTGAGGTCTCTGTCCAGCATTTGGAAGCCAGTTAAAATAGGAAATCAGTGTTTCTCTAAATACACAGAGTATATTACCTTAGTCATAAAATTGGGGACTTTCAAATCTAATTTGTTCAGCACTAGTGCTGTTGAAGGCTGGGAAGTGTTCCAGAGGAAATCACCTCCACGCAAACAGAGATTAGCAGCTCCCCATTGCAGACATATGGAAATGATTGCCTATAATCTCCAGTAATTGTGGCTGTATTACATTCAAATCCTGTTTTCAATTTTCTTAAACTTCTAGACTGATTGTGTTATTAAATCATGCTGGCTGATGTGTTTAATAAGGACCTATTAAATGTTTATAAAATTAGGGAAATAAATACGGGCTTTTAGTCAGATTGTGTGATGGATCTGGTAACCTATTGTTAATAGTACTGCTGGTAAAAACGTGTCTAAAAAAATAAGACTTAAAGACTCCCTTTAAAATAAGAACTCCAATATTCAATACAGCCTATTTCCAAAAAGATATTCCCAGATGTTTAAAGAGGAGCCTAATTAGAAAGATTGCAGTGAGCAGTGGGAAGAAGCATGTCCTCCGTAGGGTGCCAGGTCCCAGTTCTGGACAGTGTTGGGAGGGCAGTGTCAGCCCACAAGTGGCTGCGGTGGGCTGGGGTGTCTGAGGGGCACCTGTGCAGCTCCAGAACTGGCAAGGGGGCTGTTGGAGCAGCTTGTGGATGGCTTAGGCCAAGCACTGTCCTGGTCACCTCAGAGCACCAGTCCTTCTGTGGATGGGCAAGTGCCTCTTGTGGTCCTGAGCTCCCTTCTCTACCCGCATATGGTCACCATAAATAATTAAAGAGCTCCAAGGGACCATAACAGAAAATTTGGTAAGACAAAAAAATGTGGTTTTTTTAAATGCAGGAACTTCTGCCTGACTCAGAAGAGGTCTAAAGGATCACTCCATGCCTCCATCTCCTTCCCACCAGTCTTATGCTAGTGACTCCTTCTCTATGCAACACTACCCACAAGCAAAGACATAGCCTTTGTCTCACACTTAGTAACCCTGACAGCTCCTTTCATGCCCAATGATGCTTTTTGGAGGTAACCTTCAGTTTTTAAGAGATAGTTCTGTGCCTTCTTCATTCTCAGCTCCTTGTTATACTAGCTCTAACCTGTCTGAGAATGTGTGTGCATCTAATTTGTTTTAATCACAGTACAAATGCTGAAGTAATTTTGTTCTCTGTCATAAGGGCTAACATGAACCTGTTTTCTCTAGTAAATTAATCTTGCCTTTTTTTTTTTTTTTTTTTTTTTTTTTTTTTTGAGGGAGGGTGGCGAAGAATAAGGGGGATTATAAATTAATTAATTGTTGAATTTTTCAGCATAAAGTACACCACATCATTATCTTCGCATAAACACAGCGTCTTTTAAAAAATATAACTAGCCCATAACAGCATAGTTACAGAATATTATCAAGTAATGAGGAACTTGCATGGTTCACATTAGAGACTTTGAAAGGTTTGAAGAGAATTGGATATAAGGTTAATATTTGGCAGAGCCTTGTAAATAGCCTGATTGTTATTTTATATTGGCTAAAGTATAAAAATCTGTGCTGCGTGCCAGCAAAAGCCGAGTGGTGTGGCCAGGTAGTTACATGGCTCTGTTGTTAGCCTTTTTCATGTAGGAATGTTCTTGCTCTCGGTAGGTTATTTTTTTTGTGTATGTCTGCTTATACTCAGCCAAAATAGAGCAAGGACCCTGTACAGCAATTATTTTTACTAAATTTTGTTGGTCTGCCCTCAGGGGACCTTCTCCCAGTTTAATTGTTGGAGGGATTGTTGCCTTCTGGGACTTTATTTCAAAATGTTCTTGTTAGAATCTATTTTCTTAACAGAGTAAGGTCTTTAGAAAAAAAAAATCCCTTTTTTAATGCGCACTAAAAAAATTTAATGCGCATTAAAAAATGCATAAAATGGTGTATCACGAAATTAGTAGAGGTGTTTCTTGATGCATAGATTTCTAAATTATTTGTCTAAAGATATGCTTAGAATTGATTATATTAAAGGGGTATAAATATCCTTCCCCCTTCCCCCATGCAGGAGGTTTAGAAGTGAATTCAAGGAACTCAACTGCATTTTAAGTTAAGACAAACATGGAAGAAATAATTTGTCTCTAGCTGTACATGAAATAGCTTATAATGGTTGCAGCTGAGTACATGAAGTATATGTTGGAACTCCTTTGATATAAAACCTAGCATCAGCCTACAAAGATACTGCATTTATGCATCTGACAGGATTCACCCATAAATAATAATAGGAGAAAAATCCAAATTTATAAGCTGCTATTTCTGGATTTATTTTTAATGTGACTGAATATCCATCCCACGTCTACAGCAAGTGCTACATTAAGCAGAGCACAAGCAATCTGCCTGAAATCAACAGAAAGAAAATAAATACTGAAATGTCCCCCTCATTCAGCCACAACCAGTCAGAGGTGTGGGACAAGCTCCACATAAAGGCAAATATCATCATCCTGCCACATAATTCAAAGCAACTGGGGAGTCATGTATCTTGTTTTGCTATTTTTAGATTAGTTATAGTATTTGTTTGTTTGGGGGAAACTCTCCCCTTTCTTAAACATATGGTTCTTCTCCTTTTGTCTTAAGATATATTTAAAGGCTATGAAAGCTTTGTGGTCTACGTCTCAGCTTATGTGAATTGGCATCCTCTGCTGAAATCAGCCAAGTGGTGCTGGGGTCTTGCTCACAACCTTTCTGTGACAGTCTACCTGCTCATTTTTTTTAGAGAAAAGAGTAGATGAGGTCAGGCTTCATTGCCCTGCTTCCTCCTTCTCTGCTGCCTTTTGCAGTTAACCCAGCATCTGTAATTAATCTGATAGTCACTGCCTCCATCTTCTCCCCCTTTCTTTTCTGCATCCTTGGGGAGGTTTGGAAGGAGAGAAAGCTAAACAAAAGCATGCAGGTATCTAAGTTCACTATTTATGTCAAAGCACTTTTTTTTCCCACTCAAAAGCAGTGTGTAGACTGAAACTCTGAAAGGTAGATAAGACCCTTGAGCCTCTAAAAGTAAACATCAATTAGAGCATTTGAAAAGCCTGGATGTCTGTTGTCAGACATAATGTTAACAGTTTAGCCCACATACTAGGTTCATTCATTAATTAAGTGTGAAGCAGAATTGGAACCATCAGCCCAAATCTTTAAAATCCTTCGCCTGAGGATGGAAAGCACAAACATCTGCTCTGATGCTCCACGCTTCGTGAGCCCTCACAGGGTTACTGAGTCATAAGCTCACAGCAAGTTTGGGAGGCCTCAGACAAGAGTCCACAACACAAAGCTACTACACGTAATGCAACATAATTTTCCCAATTAGTTGTCTCTCTTCAGGAAAAGCCCGAGGCGGATACAGCAGACACATCCCAGGAGAGCACAGTCCGTCTAGGTAGGCTCGAGATCACTGGCAGATCAGTGAGACTCTGTGTGTGTGTGTGTGTGTGTGTGTGTGTGCGCGCGCGTGTGTGTGCGTGTGTGTGTGTATAAAAAGCAGAAATGGGCAGAGCTCACAATACAGTCTTCAATATTACCAGCTCTTACACAAGCAAAAACAAACCATCAGAAGTTCTAATTATTATGCAGGACCAACAGAACTCAAATAGAAGCAGTTAAAAAATTTCTTCTTTCACCAAAAGTAGAAGAGAACCAAACAGGAGGTAATGTTAAAAAGCCACAACAAAAACACTCCCCCTCAAAACAGAAAAAAATACTTATTTCAGCACTACAAGCCCTTCATTGTTGCTAGTGTCAGAGCATACTCTAAGGTTAGTTTTAGGGTTCGACCTTTCTCTACAACATGGAAGTGGCAGCCAGGCTGATCAAGGAGGGCAAGGAAGCTGGCAGCAGCCCATGGTGGAGCAGCACTATCAGCATGGGCACCCTCGTCTCATTACACACTCCTGCACCCAAGGCAAACTATTACCCATCCTGTGCCAGGTCTCCTCTGTGTAAGGAAAGGGTGGGACTGACCCACGCATGTGGGCTGTCCCACAATATTGTTAGCTCCAAGCAGTGAACATCCACACAGTTCTTGGAACATAAAAATGCCACTCAACCATTATTCAACAAAACCACTTTCTGTTCTTCATAGAGCATTTATATTATTTCCGCAAGATTTCTCATTTACCAAAACTGCAAAGGAGACTCTCATCACACAAAGACAAGCAAAGTCAATGGCAACATTTCCACTCAGTTTGGCCAACTGGAACATTACACTGGGACTGGAAAAGTATTCTTTTGGCTTAGTGCTGCAGCACTACTCCCTGACTACCCTTACACCAGTCTCTTATTAGACAAATTAGAAGAGTTAGGAGAAAAAGAGAACATGTGAAACAAGAGAATTCATGGAGCTCACAGGCATCAAATACTAGCCTAGGTCCTCTGCTATGGTGGCTTCACTGATTTCAGAGAGGTTACCTTTGTGTAGAGGAAGAAGACTGTAGGATGGAGAGAACTGACATATGGCAGGGTGATGGACATGGACATGGTTGATGAAGCTGCTATTTGTCCAGCTCCTAGAAGCCCAACAGGCTTCCTCAAACAGGGTGTCTCTGGGAATAAAAACTCTCGTACCTTTTCCTAAGTAAAAGCCTGGAAGTTCATGCAGAAAGAATGACTAAATAGGAAGAACAAAACACTGTCCTGACAGGAAAACTGCTGAAAGCAGTTGTTTTCAGACAACAAAAAAATCCTGTTTTCAAGAAAATGTACCAGGTAGTATCAAGGCTGGGGATGTGGTGGGGTATGTGTGTTCATGAGAGTGTGGGAAGCAGTGGTATCTGGCATGGATGTTCAGATATTGCTCAGGCTGTTTGGGGATGGTATGCAGTGCTTTATTACTTTGGCTCAGCTGTTCTATTGCACAAGTGACAGCTAAAGGTTGTGAAAAAGAGGGGAAGAATGGAAAAGTGAAAGGTGAAGAAGTTTCAAGTTTTATGTCAGAGCAATCTCAGACTGGAGAAGAGAGAGGGGTGATGTAATAGGTGGGGGAGAGGGAGGAAGGAGGTTAATGGGAAACTGTAAAATTTCAAATGCAGTATTTTATTACAGTATTGAAACTGATGCTTACAGTTTAACAATAGGACTGGCATGGAATAGCTTAGTGGTGTGAACCAGCAGTGCCAGGAGAATTTATTAATATTTCTTTTTTAATATTGCAGAAGGAAAGTCTAAGTCTTGTTTGGGTTGACAAGCCTCAAGCCTGGTAAACTGGAGTATATTTGGAAGTGCTAGACACTGGAAATTCACCTGGGGAGGGAGCCAGCGCTGTCAGGTTATTTTATGGAGTCTGCTGTTTCCTTCAGATACAAAAGAAGTAAAGTTGCACAGAAAACCAGAGAAAGCAGGAGCAGAGCTACCTGTGGCAAGCTATTGACTCCTCAAGAAAAGAACCCCTCTGGAGGTGCCTCACTGAGAGTGGGGAGTCTTCTCCAGGCTGCCTCTAGCCCATCTTCAAATGGCAGATATGTTGCCAAAAAAGCCTTCTGAGCCCAGACAGGGTGGAGCTGGGCTCTTTATGAATCTGGTTTGTAGCCCAGAGCATTGTACAATAATAAGCAGCTTGTGTGGTCGTGGCAAGCTTTTCCCAGTCTCAGACACAAGGATTGAAATTACTTCCTGTGCTGATGGTCAGCACTGGATCTATAACTGTGTCAGTCCCACCTATGTCCATGGACTTTAGTGATGCTAGATGCCAAGGTGACTCTGTAAGTGGGACTGCAGAGCAGGAAGAAACACTTCTTGGGGAAAGCTGGCAGGGGGGTTGAAAAAGTCCAGAAAGATTGCAGAAGATCAGTGCACTGGAACATGAGCTTGAAAACAGGCTCGGAGTATTTCTGATTGTACAGATTATTGCATGAGGTAAAACAGAGCAGGAGGGCAATCTTGCACTGAACATTTTCATTGCTTCTGAGTTATAAGCAAAGCCACTAGTCATCATCCCATTGGAACAGAGCAGCAGTGATTCACATTTCTGTCTCTCCTACAGGCCCAGCCATCAGTGGGTCAATACCTTGTACGCCTGGGAAGACTCCACAAGAAAGTGCTGACAGCCCCATTCTGCTGTATGCAAAGCAAGGGGAAGAATTGTAAATGGAAGAGCCTTAAGCCTATGTAAGCAAAGAGATTAATTCAATAAAGCACAAGACGAGTTAAAATGCCTAGAAAAACTAGAAATTATACTCTACTAAATTTAAGATACAGTCACCAAAAAAGCATCACTATTTATCTCCTGTTGCATACCACAAGGCACATAAAAGTACACTTTTCTTTTTTCAATGGGAAGATTGTTTGCCAACACCTCTAATGTGACCTGAATAAATCCTAAGGAGTCAAAAGAGGAATATTCTCTCTCCTTCTTCTGCTCTTGCAGAGAAGACACAACCCTGAGGTTAAATTCCATCTGTCTTCCCTGTCTCTAGTGCAACAAGCTCATCAGAGCAACTCATCAGCTCCTGAACACAAGAAGACAACAGGGAAACTCTTTAGTTGCTTCTGCTGCATCCAGCTTTGATCTGTTTATAACTTCAAAAATAGAAAAATACCATTGTGACCACTGTTTCTGCAAGGAGTCAGTGAGATCTTGGCACAGTAGGGTAGCAGACAAATGCCCCAAGCTAATATATTTAGTTAAGAGAAAGTAGAAAACAATTAGAAATGTGGAACCTGGGCCACATTATAAGGGTGGCAGAGGGAGGTCTCCTGAACCTCTACACAACCAGCTGTTACTGTTCTTGTGGACCTGTGCAGAACCAGGAAGAGAAAGTGGCTCCAGTGCTCCCCTTCCATTGAAGGAGATGCCAAAGCCTTTTATCAGTGTGGGTGGGGGGTGAAAGGATGGAGCACATGCTCTGAACCAAAGACAAAACTCCTTCCTTCTTCATGAAAGGGCCCCATCCTGCCCTGGGGAAAGGGGCTCCTTTGGATTGCTGTGATTCAAGAGCAGTACTATGTGGTGGGATACACATTAAACACCAACCTCTCTTCTGGTCCTGGGAACATAACACATATGTTCCCCGGCCCTCTGCGTCTCCCACCTGAAGCTGTCCTGGGCCTCCAGGTGAGGTGAATGTTTTGCCACAGCCCCTAAGGCCCAGGTCCCCTCCTGCCACTGGTCCCATCACTGCCAGTGAGAGGTGATGTTCTGCATCACAGCTTGCCATTCTCCAATTTCCCTTAGTGACCAAGCTACATATGTTCAGAAAACTGAATTTATGTCAGCGGCTCATTGTTCCCAACCAGAAGATTCAGTCTGATTTGTATATAGCTTTGCATAAATTCCTCGTTAACCTTTACAACCATCTGGAGTGAGAGTTACTTCTCATATCACAGCAGACTGCAGCGACGGCAATGAGCGTAACCGAAACCACCGGGCTTTATGAGCCTGGGCCAGGCACCTCATCTACAGCTGGAAGAGGAAAATCCACCTCTGCCGGGTCCCTGGATGGCCCCTCACCACTGCGGTCACCCCATCCAGCCCAGTCCAGAGGGAAGCAAAACCCCGAGCAAAACCCACAGCAGTGCCTTCCCCAGAGGCAAGGGGCTGTTACTGTTCATCTCCTTCTGTAGCACAAACTCTCTACCTTCTGTTGCCCTGTTTAAGAACAGGCAGCCGCTTAATGTGAGGCTGCTGAGCTTCTGACGGCAGCCTCACTCTTAATGCTTCAATTTCCACATTTTATTTTATATGTAATTTAAAGCCCATGGTGCCTTAATTGTAAAATAGGCCTTATTAAAATAATAGCTTGAGAAGCAGTAGGGTACCCTGCACAGCAGAATGAAGCCTTCTATCTTAACTGCTGTTTACAAGGATTTAAAGGGGAGATACAACCAAAATAGAGCTGTAGAGATGATTCCAATGTGAGAGATGGACCAAAGACCACTGGATAATTAAGCCTCTTTCTTTTTCCTTCCTCTCACACCACCATGCTATCACTCGCTTTGTTTAGACATCCAGAATGCACCCTTCACTGCATTTATGATTGATGATGCAGTACAGATACCTTGGTACCAGTAAGCAGCATGGTGTTTTGATTAATGATGTTGGTGGCACTCCCAAAAGACCAATGGCAAATAATATTGTTATCAGAAAACAACTAATGTGACTAAGAAAATAGCAGGGTTCTACAAGTTTAGAGAAATCTTTCTTGTCTAAAATCACTCTTCTGCTGTTCAAACTCTACTTTCTGGAGACAACCTGGGAGATGGAGGGTATGATCACAAAACTCTCAACTGCCTGTAAATTCCCTGCATCTTGGCCCATGCAAGGGACTACCACACTCCCAGCGTAAGTCAGGGCTCCCTCAGGGATGCTTTGATTTATGTAGTGCCTCATGTCTCCCAGGTAATGAATGAGCAGGCTATGACCAACCACTTTGTCATATCTGATCTTCCTGGAGGGTGGAGGTTGAGAGCAGGCTGGCACAGCAGCCTCGGCCAGGGGTGTTTGCCCTGGGTACTCCCACCCAGCCTTGTCTGAATGGCACATATGTCACTGAAGGAGCAGAGGGGTCACATGGGAACCTGAAACATCATGTTCACCAGCACATAAAGTGCCCGTTGAATTTGCCCCGCTAGTTTCATTTTGTCCTCAGCTTCATATGCTCCAGACACATAGAGGCTTGGGATGGCTTTGTCTTTTTCCCCTCCACTGTCTGTCTTATACTCACATCCTCTCAAGTCTGCAAGGCTTGGCAGGGTTTTGTTGCCGGCTCAAAGGGCATGTGCATTCTTCCCGTCAGACTTCAGTAGGATGTTTCTACTCTCCTAGACTGAAGGATGAAACAGGAGGCGCAGTGCCCCAGGGTTTGCATGCTGTGGCTTCAGAAGCCTGTCTTGCTGCCAGCATGAGCAGTCAGTGTTGTAGAGCTGGGTGACTGCATTTCTCCTGTGTTCACAGCAGCCCTACTGACAGTTCTGGTGATGAAAAGCCCTTAAAAACAAACAAAAAAAGAAACAAAAAACAGCTGTGGCTCTATGGACTTACTTCAGCAACATCAGCAGATTCATCCTATGGAGGAGATGTTGCTGGATTGAAGTCCCTCTTAGCTCCTGGAGTGGCATCTTTGCCACTATGGACGTCCTTGTGCTGCCAACAAAGTGCAGGTCCATTTGTTAACAGGACCAGGATGCCTGTGATCCATGTCATATCTGTATGCTGTTTCCACTAGAACTACAGCAAGAGGAGACCCTGATTGTCACAGAATCACAGAATGTTAGAGGTTGGAAGGGACCTAGAAGATCATCTAGTCCAACCCCGCTACCAGAGCAGGATCACCTAGACTAAGTCACACAGGAACACTTCCAGGTGGGTCTTGAGTGTCTCCAGAGAAGGAGACTCCACAACCTCCCTGGGCAGCCCATCCCAGAGCTCTGTCACTCTTACTGTGAAAAAGTTTTTCCTTGTGTTTACCCTAAACCTCTTGTGCTTCAACTTGCACCCATTGCCTCTTGTCCTGTCATTGGATGACATTGAGAAGAGTCCGGCTCCATCCTCCCTACACTCACCTTTAACATATTTATAGACATTGATGAACTCCCCCCTCAGTCTCCTCTTCTCCAGGCTAAAGAGCCCCAGCTCTCTCAGCCTCTCCTCATAAGGACAATGCTCCACTCCCTTAATAATCTTGGTAGCCCTGCGCTGGACTCTCTCCAGTAAATCTCTGTCTTTCCTGATCTGGGGTGCCCAAAGCTGGACACAGTATTCCAGATGGGTCTCACCAGTGCAGAGTAGAAGGGGAGGAGAACCTCCCTTGACCTGCTGGCCACACTTCTCCTAATGCATTCCAGGATGCCATTGGCCTTATTGACTGCAAGGGCGCATTGTTGGCTTGTGGTCATCCTCCTGTCCACCAGGACCCTCAGGTCTCTTTCTTCAGAGCTGCTCTCCAATAGATGAGTCCCCAGCCTGTACTGATACATGAGGTTGTTCTTCCCCAGATGCAGCACTTTACACTTGCTCCTGTTAAATTTCATTAAATTTCTCCCTGTCCATCTCTCCAGCCTGTCCAGGTCTCTCTGGATGGCAGCACAGCCTGATGGTGTGTCAGCCACCCCTCCCAGTTTGGTGTCATCAGCAAACTTGATGAGGGTGCACTCTATCCCCTCCTCCAGGTCATTGATGAATATATTGAATAATATTGGACCCAGCACTGACCCCTGGGAGATGCCACTAGTCATAGGCCTCCAGCCAGACTCTGCTCCACTGACCACGACTGTCTGGGCTCTGTCCTTTAGCCACTTCCCAATCCACCTCACTGCACAATGACTCAATCCACACTTCTTAAGCTTGTCTGTGAGGATCCTATGAGAGACAGCATCAAAAGCTTTGTTGAAGTCAAGGAATACCACATCCACTGCCCTTCCCTCATCCATCTACTTATATCATCATAAAAGGCTATCAGATTAGTCAAGAATGACTTGCCCTTATGGAATCCATGTTGACTACTTGTAATAAGCCTCCTTTCTTCCAGATGCTTAGAGACGGCAGCAAGGACAAGCTGTTCCATCACCTTTCCATGAATGGAGGTGAGGCCGATGGGCCTGTAGTTACCCAGGTCCTCCTTTTTGCCTTTTTGAAGACTGGGACAACATTGGCCTTTCTCCAGTCCTCAGACACTTCCTCTGTTCTCCAGGACCTTTAAAAAATTATGGAGAGTGGCCTAGTAATAACCTCTGCCACCTCCCTCATCACTCATGGGTGTATCCCATCAGGGCCCATAGACTTGTGGATGTCCAGTTTGCTCAACTGGTCTCTAA
>JANHGL010005903.1:119313-160613 GCA_024611195.1 Ceyx melanurus | reverse complement strand
TCAGAGGCACCTGAGGAATAGAAGCAGGCAAGGGGGGTGCTCTCCTTCTACCATGCCCATGAACTTGCCTCCACTCATCCCCTTTACTTGGGGTTCTGTTATTTGTATGAGAGAGGCAAGGCACAGGGGTCCTCTGATCCTGGATGTTATCTGACTGCTGAGTGGAGCACAGAGAATGGCTCCAGTGGTCAATCTGAATTTCACTCTCCCTGATACTCCCGAGTCCTTTCACTTCAGCTTGAAGCCTCAAAACCTCATCTTCAAGCTAAGCTGCTTGGCTGAGCAGATCATCTACATGCTCACACCACACACAGCCATGGGAGTTGCCCTCTGAGGCTAACAATAGGCTGTGGCACTCGATGCAGCCTGTCATCTGCACCCCCACATCCTTTTGAGCAGCATCTGTCTGAATTCCCACATTGATTTTGATTGAAGACAGAAGCATGGTATTCTTATGCTGAGTGGACACCATAGTGACCAATCAGCAGCAAGTTTAACTGGATGGGCTTTTTGTGTTTGTGGGGGTTTTTTTGTTTGTTTGTGGTTTGGTTTTGTGTTTTAGTTAGGTTTTTTTTTTTTGTTTTTTTTTTTTGTCCCCTGCCCTTCCACTAGCCTTGCGATGATGTCTGCAGCACAGACACCTACAGCAAGGAGCAAAGACATTTCTTAGACTGGATCTGCTGGTAGGCAACATCCCAAAGAGGCCAAGCTATGATGGGCTGGTATCCTTTCTCCGAACTCACACCACTGCCAGCAACACAGGGTTCAGAGGGAGGAATGCATGTGTCAAAGGTCTGGGTGCTGATAGAAGGATGGAAGTGACAGAGAGAGGCACACATAGCAACATGGTACCTACACAGCAGGCTGTGAATTTGGGTGCTGGGAGCTCACATGGCTCCACAGCCCCTGGCCTCTACCTGCACACTGACCACAAAACCTATTCCCTGAGGGCCACTTCCAACTTTCCAAAACCATCAGCTGCGTCACACAGCTGCTATTAAAAAAAAAAAAAAAAAAAAAAAAAAAAATCATTAAAAAATCCCCACAGGAGAAATAGTTGGGTTTTTTCATCCTCTAATAGTAACATTTCCCTTTCCAGTATTCACACTGGCCAGGGGCCCACAGCCAGATTATTTAGTCTGACTCCTGAAGCAGGAACAGATTTACAATTCATATGCTCACCGCATTTGAATGGCAGAGCTAGAAACTTCAAACTTAATTATTAAAGAGATTCCCAAAAAAGATCCAGCATCATTGTCTTTAAAGCCGTGATATCTTTACTGTATAAAGAAGCTAGTTTATGTTGTCTTTGTGTTGACCAAGTGATCAGGGTTGACTTACAGGAAGTTTAACATCAGAAGTCAACAGATCCATACCTACAAGAAATTTACTGCATGTTAATTTCTATACTTATACATTGACATAGAACACATCTCCAGGCAATGGTCTTGATGAATTTTTGAGAAAATTTTTTTTTCTTAGTATCTGTCATGTTATTTATAGAAAGTGAAACATTTTCCAAATATAGCTGGCCTTATTAAAAAATCCTATTTTAATGAATGTTTCAGATCTTTTTTATTAATATTTTTATCCTGCTTATATCCCAATTCACTAATGAACTCTGAATTTGATTAGGCTATTCTTAAAGGGGAAAATATAGAAAAATATAACTGAAACACCAAATTAGTCCATTCTGCAAACTTACAGTAGATTATCTTTTTTAACATCTTCTATAAAATGGCTGTTTTTGGGGAAGAAAGAAGAATAACTTTTCTTTGACATGCTCTTTCCAAGTTTTACTGTAAAACAATATAGAATCACTATAATGTACCTGGGATCCAAAATAAATGTGTCTGTCTTGCAATATCTCTGCAGGAATTATCAGTAATACTATATGCCTCAGTTTCAGATGGTTCTAATCAATCTTTTAATATCATACATGTCTGTCTATTAAGATAGAGATGATCACTTGGACTCTGAACTCTCTCTCTCTATCTTTTTGTAAAATCATCCTGAGTAATATTAAATCATGTTGTTGGAGCCCTGGAATTTCTGGGTTTCATCAACATTTGCCCTCATTTTTCACATGGTAAAGTTAAGGAAATATCTGGTAACATTTTAATTCCATGTTATTCAATCTGGCTTGTATAGGTGTGGTGTAATCGAGTCCTACACAGGAAAGGCTGATCTGAAGTCCTGGTAAAGTGATTAGCTGATTCCCAAAAGATATGGATATAAATTTCTCCTAGGCACATCTGCCCTGTCTGCTTTTAATTTTGAAACACCATCTTTAATTTAGAAACTGTACTGTAAGCTCTCCCCTTTTGTGAACAAGAATGACATAATTTGCTGAGAAAAGACCCAGAGCCAAGCTTCTTTGTCTTAAGTAATCAATGAGTTGTAACCAGCAGAGAAAGGCTCCCTCACCAATTCTCTTCTGCCTTTGCAGGTTATTGCACCACATGGATCACATCCGAATGGAGAGGTTGGGCTGCATGGCCCTCCCCTCCTTTCCAGAGCTCCAGAGATCACCTCCTCTCACATTCTTGATCAGCTTCCCTGTGGCAACAGCAGCAGTGGATCACACGGAAAAGTAATATTAGGAAAGTATTTAATGTATTTATAGCTGTCTTTTAATGACATTTACCAGCTGGAAAGGAGGAGGCCTGCCAGCACCAAGTGATCAATCAGCTTTGAGGAACTCCAGCAAGCACTCTCAAGACCACCAGCAAGCCTTCCTCCAGCCCTGGCTCCATATTCTCCTGTTTGACTGCAGATCCTTGGGGCAAATCAGGCTGACAGAGTGTTTGCCTGGCCCTTACCATAGCAGGACCTTGAATTTAGCCCAGGGCTGAGGCCACTGCAGTTTACAAATAAATAATGCTAATTCTTAGATCACAGTTTAGAAATTTCTGTTCTGCATCAGCCAGGCAATCTGTGAGCATTGGTCTCATTATGAATACCGTATATAATAAATTTAGTGTGCCAATCTGTTTTTCCAGAGGACAAGGGAGACTACTGAAGCCTATTCTTGGCCACTGCAGCAGACTTTCGGATCTCTCTTTATAACTAAATGCCATCAGACAGAAGTTCTGGCTATTGCAGGAGGAGTTACCTGCACTTGGAAAATTGCAAAGATCAACCCATATGGAAAAGATTATGATTGAAAGGTCCAAGTAAAGCAATTTTCTGCTTCCCAAAAGATCTGGATATAAATAGAACAGTGCCTGAAAATGAGCAGGCAGAAATGAAATACAAATGCAAACAGAGAGCAAGTCTTCTAAAGCAAATAAAGGGTTTAGAGAGAGTACCAGACCCATCAAGCAATGCAAAATCTTTCTCTACCTGTCTGCCCCATCTCCCCCAGCATGTGAGTCTGGACCAAATCACTTTATGCAGTAAGGTTGAGCCATTATTCTGCTTAAGGTGAGGTTGACCTAAAGAGTAGTAATTGAGCAGAGGTGCCTGTTTCTGTGATCACATTATCCCTGGGAAACTGTGCCTCACCACTGCCTTCCTGAGCATCCATGTACACTCCTGAAAAGAGTCCCTCAGGAGACACTCCACAAAGTTGCTCACTGAGCATCCTGTCAACCTTTTGTTTTAACATCAAGGGGTCTTCAGCCATCTTATCTGTTACCCTAATTGCTCTGACAAGCTGTGGAAATACATATAAACTAATGTGTAAAGTTATAAAATAATAATTTGCTGTCTGTGCACTGTGGGAATCTGCTGAAACTTCATGTGGGAAAAAGCTCCACTGGGTTTGGAGGAATTACTTTTTCATTTCCCCCTTTTTCTCTGAAAGGAAATTTTACAGTACTGTAGGAGTTCATGTTTCTCAGACTTCAAGTGTCCATCATTATCTTTATCCTCCTCCATCTCTGTACAGACTGTACCTAAATTATTTTGGGGCTTGTTTGTACTTGTTATGATTTGAAATTTTGAGCTTAAATCCTTTCTTTTGATAGCTGGATTGAAATTCAGATATGGAATAAAGGGTTGCAAATGCTCTCCATTAACAACCCAGATAATGACAGCTAGAAGGCAGAACTCTGGAGGTTGCTTCACTAGATCTCTCTGCTAATATTTAAGCAATAGAACTTAAAAATCCCATCTTTGTATAATTGTATAACCTTGAATGGGGACAACAGGAAGCCAGCAGAAAAAAACCAACAAACAAACCCAAAACAAAACAAAAAACCAAACCCAAAACAACAAAACCAACAACGACAAAAAACCCCAACAATGTTAAAAAAAATTCAAAAATCCAAGTAGAAAAATTAATCTGATCAAAGTCCACTTCAGTCCCTATTCTGGAAGTAGCTACACATACCCTTAGGAGAAGAGCTGCACTGTGATTTTCTTTCAAGAAACTGGCAGTGCAGTATAGCTGTCTTCTCAGAAATATTTATCTGTAGACAATTTATTAATGGATTTTCAGAGTCCTCATTAGGATTCTTTTGCAGAATATTTGGACAATGCCTGTAACTAAAATGAAGCTGAAGTATCTTTTCCTAGAGGGTGGTGTTAAAATGTCAAATGGTAGTTTTAGAATCAAGTTGTAAGTTTTGTGGAAAAGGAATATCAGAAATAGAATGAGTGGAAAGCTTAATGCCTTGTGCATCGATTGAGGAGAGTTTGGGGAGGGAGGTAGTATTGTAGTAAATATCATTTCAGCTTCAGAATTTAGCACACAATACAGAGAAGAGTTTTACAGATAGAGCAAACACCATCACAGGTTTTGAGGTCAGGTGTTTTCATCCTTCTTTAATTCAGTCCAATAAACTTTCAGAAACACTGATGCACTTCTATCACTGGTGCTCTGCTATTTCTGTTCAAACGTCTTAAAGGAAGTCTGTAATCAGAGTGGTTGACTAACTAACTACTTCAAGACTTCACGAGTCCTAGAGAAATAGCAAGATGCATTTCTCTGAACTGCTGAAGTAAATCCAGAGGAGGCTTAAATGATGAATATGTAGAGGTGACAATAGGGGTAATGGGAACATCTCCAAAGGTATTATTCAAGGGCTGTCATTCTCCCTGTGTTTGTACAGTGCCTATAATCAGGGGACCTGACCCAGACAGCTTCCTCTAGAAACTACTTCAGTCCAAATAACAAATAAAAATAATGGGATTAAATATGAATACGAGATATAAACCATCATGCTGCAGGGCATATCCAGCCCACTAGCTGCCTGAGGGGAAGGTAGGGAGGAAGACATTTTCCCCATAGGCAGGTCATTCTGTGGCTGCTATTCCTGAGGTTTCTTGGATTCTTCTCTGAAATGTCTTGTCTTGTACTCTTCACTGTGAGAGACAGGAGACTGAACTAGACGGACAAGCAACCTGATACACCATGACAATTCCTATGATCACAGAGAAAGGCTATGAATAATTCAGATTTGCTGCAAAAAAATACCCCACTTCATGCAAGTTAACGGGTGCCTCCAAGAGCAAAAGATCATATAACCTCTTTGTACCTGTGTCATCATCACTATTTACATGTGTATTTGACAATTTATGGGTGCCTTACTGCATAAACTGTTAAAATTATGTGTAATTAAAATTACAACTTATCCTTAATAGGCTTAGATGCCACAGAGGGCCCAGTCATTGAATGTCTTTTTGGTGAGTCAGCAATAAAAGAGAACCCTTTTTAGTGAACTTGCATGAAATGTTAATAATTTCATTCTTATTCCTATTTGTAAGATGTCTTCATCCTTGCAAACACATGCTTAGGACTACAACAGGCTACAGTGCCTTATCCTCAGGTGGTTTCTGTTGCAATCCAAACTAATCAAAAACTGTACAAATATTTGCAGACATTACTCTGGGCCTGTCATACCTTCAGAGAGACTGTGGTGAAGTTCACCAACAGTGAATCAGGAAGAAGTTCTTTACCTTGACTGTGATAGAACAGTGGAATAGACTCCCCAGGGAGGTGGTCGAGTCCCCATCCCTGGAGATATTCAAGGTGAGGCTGGACAAGGCTCTGAGAAGCCTGGTCTAGTTGAGGATATCCCTGCTCACTGCAGGGGGATTGGACTAGATGACCTTTGGAGGTCCCTTCCAGCCCTAGACATTCTATGATTCTGTGATTCTATTAATCAAATTTTTGTTCCCCTCATCTCTTTGAAGGGAATCTTTGTTATAGTCCATATATCATGGGTCTTATATGTTGTTCTCAGCTCTTGACCAAGCATGTGCCTTACAGAATATAAAAGATGACAATTTAGAGTTATTCCTAAGCACGTCAAACTACAAATGGTTCAGCTCCTTAGGAGTAGTGCAATCATATTAACCTGATGTTGGTTTTATGAGTCTTCTCATGTCAGAGCTATTCTTGCAATCATCTCTTCCCTTTCCTTCCCCACATGCATATTCATGCAAAGAGAGAGTTGCCTTTTGCTCTCCTCTGTGACCTGTTGCTCACATATTTGAGATCTTATTAAAATACCCTAAGTACTGGGGGAATGTTTTAACGCCAAACTGCTTCTGAGAACTAAAAGCTTGAGACAATTAAAGAAGTTATTCTGAAGCTTGGAGCTTATACTAAAAGGGAAGCATGGCACTAGAGTTCTTCTGAAATATGTCTGAGGCCACACATCTGAGCTAGTTTCAAAGCATTTTGTATAGAAGAAGGTTCAATAGGGAATTTCCAGTCTCCAAAGTAAAAAGTAGTGAATAGTCAAGATTTAATGATGTCAGCACTTTGGTAAGGACCAGGCTAAGTATCTCTTGAAAAGCAATAAATTAAGTATAACAATTATTTGTAGGAAAATGCAGAAGAAAATATAGAAGGAAAAAAAACCAAGTGCTTCATGGCCTTGAGGAACAGACACCTGCAAAGAAGCAATCTGGTCCATATTCAAAGATGCCTTGTAAAGACAAATATTTGCCTACAATGTACACATTTATATGCAGACATGAGATTATGTCCACATACAGACTATTTATTTATTTTCAAGGAGTTAAAATATGGTATAAAATTAGAATGCTGATGAAAAGAATAAGAAAATCTTGTAAAGGCAGTTAATGGAAAATGTGTATGTTGGAATAATGTAATTGGTCCCTGCAGAGTACTGCATTTTAGGGAAAAATGTTAGATAGTGACAAAAGAGGATAGGGAATGATTACATAGGAATTATCCCCTTTGTCTTAAAAGTAGCAAGTCTCATCCCAGACAGGAGCGGAGAAGGCTGATGAAAGGAATTCTTGCCTCTTCTTGCAAAGAGGGACCAAACTAAGAGTCAGAATTTTTAAAGGACTACCTGTTTTCCACATGTATTCAAAGGAGAACAAGTAGGGATCTCGTTGAGGTCAACAGGAACTGCACAGGAGCTCCAGGACCAGAAGCTCAGATTGTGACCCTGTGTCTTTGAGATATACTGTAAAATAAGAGTTCTCTCTACAACAACCCCTTGGTGATGTAATAATCTTTCAGTATAATACATCACCAACCACTATCTCAATTAAGTTGTTGGATATTTATTTCCATTTTCTTCAAGCCTGACAGATCTGACTTTCTTCCACTGAAGTTTAGGTACTGTCACTGACTTCAGGTGAATGAGAATCAAGTTGCCTATTTAAACTTCCCAAATAAATGGGCATATTCACAACCTACAGAGGAAAGATTGCCTTGGGGGATAGTAAGTGAAGGTCTTCAGAAGAAATGGAGGATGACTTGCATTCAGAGGTGACCTCAAGTGGGTCTATGCCTGCCCTGGTATGCAACACATCAGTAGCATATATTAAAGATAGATTAAGACCTTAGGGAGTATAGAAACATGGATTCAGATGGGTCAGCTAGTGTACATAAAAACAGCTGCTTAAAAATAATGTTTAAGGTTTGCCTTTATGCACTGACAGGAAAGGAATTCAGTGTCCAAGTTGCCTGAGCATGTAGCCACGTGTTATTGTGTTCCAAAGCACACTGCTCTGATCCTTAATTCTTATGATGCCTTCTTGAACTACAAAACCATCCATACAGATCTTTCCACACTACTACCAATAACAAATGGATTTGCTGAGCTAATGACCCTGTCATTTGGGCTGCCCTGCATAAAACACCCAAAAAACCCCTCAGGACAAATCCAACAGGCAAAGTGAAACCCTAGCATGAAAAATACTTGTGTTATTTGTAATACTACCCAGTCCTTCCAATACTGCAACATTGATGACTCAATTTGAAGTGATATGAGTCAGTCAAACACAACCCTCAATAACCATCACACCAATCTGTGCAATCCAGAGTGCAATTTAGACAATTGCCAGTGCCTGGACTACAAGCTCTTTGGGAATGCATCTTCTGTAGGAGCTTGTGAGAGACTGAAATGCTATCAGCAATTAAATCATATATCCATATCATCATGACATAAAAAATACAGTCTAAAATCTGTTCACATGGAGATTGTTGCTTTAATTGTCACTTGGATGCTCCTAACCACTTTCTCTCCTGCTGAGAATAAAGTTGAACCTTTCTCACATCTCTGTGTCTCCATTTCCCTCCCTTACTTTGAGTGTGATTGGACTGCACACTCAGCAGAGGAGAGACTGGCTCTGGTGATGGTACTTCCAAGAGTGAGTCTTTCTCAGATGGAAACTTGTTAAATCCATTAATAAACCAGCTCCTGCCCAAAACACAGTTGGAGAACAGTGACTTTTTGGAAGCTGAAGAGGATCTTTGAAGGATAGGTGCAATGCAGCTACTTAGAAGCATTGTGAAAACAGAGGGGGACAACTAATTTTGAGTGAATTCAAAATTGACTCACAGGAATGGAAACTGGTCTCGGCTGGATTGTTAAATTGCCAGCTAAGAAAAAAACCCATAACATTTATTGTAGTTCACATCAAGATTGTAAGTTACATGTGTTCTGATCTTTCACTTTTATAAGTTGGTTCAATATTTAGCATATGCTGGTAGCATTTTTTTCTTAAGTCAATGGACTAAAAATCAACTTTTTTTCTATGTAACATCACAGGCTAGAATGGAGGAGTTTGCTGCAGTAGTCCAGACTAGACAGCTACTTTTGTCTTTTTCTCTGTATCTTGCTTAAGAAAACAGTAAAAAGAAAGGAAGAGGGGAAAAAAATAACTACATGAAAGAAAAAAAAGTAGATAAATGGAAAAGGAAATCTTAATAAGGTTATTTTTTTCTTCTCCTATTTTTTTGAGACTGCTGTATTAAATTAAAGTCATACATAGGTTTCAAAGAAAATCGTATGTCGGTGGAATGGTGAGCCCACCTGACAACGCATGCTAACAGAATTGTAAATGTAAAGGGTAATGCTTGTCACTTCCTGACAGCTCTAAATGGCCTTTTAGTTCAGTACGCAGAGCTGTCATAAAAAAACATAAAAATGCATATGCAGACAGCTGAAACTGCAATGCACATCATTATCTGCAAATGGTATAAGTATCCTGAACAAAGGGCCTTCCAGTTTAAGGACAAGCATAAGACATTTTTCTGCCTCTAGCCTTAAAACAAAGTGCTGTCAAGAAAACAAGATTCTCAGCGCCAGAACTGAGGATTTTCTGTCAATCAGCAAGGTGCTACAATTGTACATATTTTTCTGACCCCAAATATGAGAAGAGCATCCTTAACAGATGTGTATTTAACTTCTGGCAGATACATCTGTTTCTTCTGGTTTTTGG
The DNA here is from genome assembly GCA_024611195.1 of Ceyx melanurus. Classification (NCBI taxonomy): domain Eukaryota; kingdom Metazoa; phylum Chordata; class Aves; order Coraciiformes; family Alcedinidae; genus Ceyx; species Ceyx melanurus. Next base: position 150,956 of record JANHGL010005903.1, on the reverse strand, counting down.
TTTGTTTTGGGATTTTTTTGTGTGTTTTTTGTTTGTTTGTTTGTGGGTTTTTTTAATTTTTTTTTCTTCCACCTCAAACACTGCAGAGCAGAACACTTTTCTTGTGAATTTATTAGTTCCTTCTTTCCCAGCTTTTCCTCCTTACTTGTTTACAGTATCTGCATGGTGGCTTCACCATTATTGTGCAAGGGAACTCAGGGACTAGTGCTAACCTGGTATGGGAACCATGCAAAAAAGGTGAAAACTAATCTGTTGATGCTCATGACTACTGACTGATAGTCTGGTCATTGTTTATAAATATTAAAAAATGCAAGTTCATTTCCCTTGCAGTTTCAAAACACACATAAAAAAATTGAGAGCTTAGCAAAGACATTAACATACTCAAGCCAGTGTTAAGAATAAAGCTGTCCCATGCACTGCTTGGAAAAGTGTTGTTGAATCTAAGAACCATGGTGTGCAGTCGCTACTTGCTGATCACTGATATCTGCAGTGGTCACTTGCTGATCACTTTACTCTGATTCAGGCATCCTCAGCACTCCTGTAATACCATATGCACATTTACAGAATCACAGAATGTTAGGGACTGGAAGGGACCTAGAAGATCATCTAGTCCAACCCCCCTGCCAGAGTAGGATCACCTAGACCAAGTCACCCAGGAACAGATCCAGGCGGGTCTTGAGTGTCTCCAGAGAAGGAGACTCCACAGCCTCCCTGGGGAGCCCATTCCAAAATTCTGTCACCCTTACTGAGAAAAAGTTTTTCCTTGTGTTTATACTCATGAAAACTCTACAGATAAAGGCTGGGGCCCTGTAGGCTGCCTGATATGATTTAAGGATCACAAAGAAAAAGAATCTTAAGATCCATGGTGAACACTAAGGGCAAACTTACATGTATTAGAAATTCCACTCCAAACGTTAGGGTTCACCTCATGAATACATTAAAGCACTAAAGAGCAGTAGGACAGAAATTGAGCTTCTTTCCAATTTTTTTTCTTCCCAAACCTCTAACCAAAATCTACACAGATCCCATTTGCATGTATCCACTGCACAGACCCACAACTTAGACTTTCCCCTCCCAGCAAATAACCTGCACAAATATTAACTCACCAACACAATCAATAGACAAGAGGTGGAACATGGCTAAGGAGCAAGCACTTGAACAACAAACAATTCTTCTAGTTGCTAAACATACAAAGACAGCTCTCAGCTCTCATGTTGACCCCAGTTTCTGTTACATTCTCATACAGATACCTTCATGTTAATTTAATTACAAAACCTCCTTTTTCAGATTTTCAACATTTACTTCCATTGCTTCTCATGCTACTCTCCTAGTCCTGTCTTCAGACATCACCTTATGATCTGTGTATGCAGCAAACAATTACTATTCTGGTCCTGAACATAACTTATTGTACAGGACGGGTGTGTACAACTAATCTTTGATATATTTTCTTAATATCTTGAATTATCCACCAAATGTCTCATCCAATGCTCTCTGCTTGCAGTATAAAATATGGGAATATGAATCAAAGATATCTGGGATTTCAGAAGTTCTGAGATCATGGAAGCAAAATATTTCAGTCCAAAAGGAAAGAGAATAAATGTCACATATAAAAATTCTCTATTAATCTCATGGCTTATATTTATAAAGTGCTGTGTTTGAATCTGTAAATTTTCCAGTGTTAAATTACCCTGAACAGTTGCTTAATGGCATCTTAATTTTCTTTTAATTTATCATCTTTAGAATTTCTAGCTGTTTCTCCATTAAAATCCACATTTATCACATGTATAATCTTCATTCCTTTCTTCCAAAATTGCCCAAAGAACCCATCAAAGGATAAGGCTACAATACTAAAAATTAAATTTTTTTGTATCTGCAGTAAGATGATATGGGAATACACAGTCGTCTTGGAAAAAATATATGTTTTATTTGAGATTTTAAAAGATATCTAGTCATTCTGGCTGCTTCTCCCTTCTTGGTGCCATTTGAGACATCTCAGGACATCTAAATCTGAAGTTTAGTTTCTGTCTCAGTAACTGATTGTAATCCAAGCTAAAGAAAAATAATATCTTAATGTTCACTCAACAGTCTTGTTTCCAAAGCTGCCTTCACAGACATCTAAATAACTGAAAACAATTCTTCAGTATGTCCTACCCAGAGTCAAATCTTGCACATGTGCTTGGAGAGAGAAAAAAAACAAACAAACAAACAACACCCCCCCAAGAAAAACCAAACCAAACCACAACCAAACCAAAGCACAACCAAAACCGACAACAAAACCAAAACCAATCAACAACAAAAAAAAAAAACCACAACCAAAAAACCACAAAATTCCCCAAACCAAAAACACCCAACCCAAGCTTTGCAGACTATGTGTAAAAGCCCCATCTGGTGAAGCCTGATATAACAGTATGTTTCCACCTAATTACAATACACTTAAAAAATACATTGTGCATTATTGACACAAAAACAAGTAGATGTATTTTTGTCTGGTAATAAATTACACTGGGCAAATGAAAAACATTTCCAGCCACAATGAGTTGGTGAGCCCAACTTCCTAAACGAGAAGTAGTGAAAGAAGAAATGAACAGCCAAAGTAGTTCTAGGATGGAGATTGGCATATTTTTGAGAGAGATGCACACCATGCCAGTTTGGACACCACTAGATACCAAGTACTTGAGATTGAGCAAAAACATCATCAGTTTCCTTGCAGGTCTTGTCTTAAGGACATGTGCCCTTTCCTGATGCAATGGATGCTGCTTCTAGCAATTCCTTTCTGAGCAGAGCTTTGGTATTGTCATGTTTAAAAAGTGACAGTGTCAAATATGGAAGCAAGAATCCTGGATTAATACCTACAGCTGAGCTACACTAGCCAAAATATAACATTTTAAGCACAAATATATAAAGCTGGATTTGAACATGCATCTTCCAGACAAATGCTTCTATATCCCGTTAGCATGACCTGAGCCAGCCAGGCTTCCCTCACAATCTGTTCCCTTTAAATTTACAAGGAAGGAAATAACAAGAAAGGAGGACATTCTTTTATTACATTTTTTCAAATAAAATATCTGTGCTTTCTCTGGATGGTTCCAGCCCGATTTATACAAGGTGAATTTGACCTTCAAGAGGCAGAACATCTGGGAATGACAATTAAAGCCATCTGCACCCAAGGCAAGCAGGTTGCTCGCTATCCACTCCATTCTGTCGCCTTCAGAACATAGAGGAGGGGGGTAATCTCAAGACAGCCATCCCTTTTTTATTGACTGTCTCCTGTGCTTTTAGAGATGTGAAAATACACAGAGCCTGACTGCACTCCTTCCCAAGGAGGTTCATTGAGGATGGCATGAAAACTCCAACAATGTTCTTGAAGATTTGCAATTCAGGTTCTGTGGGGATGCTATTACTTGGACACAGATTTTCTAGTCTTTATATGTCTCACCAGTCATGACTTGGCCTGTCTGAATTAAGGCTCTTGTATCTGCTTTACGTGACTGAATGGCTGGCACATTTTGTAACCAGCCATTTGACTCCATTGCAACTCCAACAAGAGTCAAAGCAAAGGTCATTGAATGCTCTGTTCCTGAAGGTACTGCTTTAAGCTACAGCTCTATTTAGAAAGGCTGAGGATGTTTGGGATATTTCGAAACATTGGTGAAAATTCAAACCACCATTCTCTGTAAGTCTTCAAGACTCCTAGAATTTACAGATCACTAAACGTTTACTGCAAGAGGATAATTTATAATCCCCTAAAACTCAGTTTTGAGGGTTGTTTTTGTTTTGTTTTTGTTGCTGTTGTTGATTAAACCAAATACTTTTAAGGTCTATCATGCTGATTAGCTCTGTCCTGGTTTTTCCTTGTGCTCTTCTACTTGTCCGTATCATCTCATTTCTCATTTCATACTTTGCTAGTGAGCTGTTCAGGACAGGAAGATTTTGCTTGCAGAGTGGGATTTCAGTGACTGACCTGAGATGCTAAAGCAATGCATGTGGCAGAAGTACTTAAGACATTAGCTGTGCCATGTAGATATTTGCACAGGAGGATCATATTAACTTTTGGAGAGGCAGTATAGTGTTAATGATTCATGTGGCTAGCCAGACCTGGGTGGAATTTCAAAAGCAAAATAAAAGTAAAAAAGCAAAGGATGGGTGTGTGTGTGTGTGTGGGTGGGTGTGTGTGTGTGAAAAAAACCAACAAACACAATTCTGTGACATTTGGAGTATTCTTATTTTCATTTTCTCTTTGTGTACTTTTTTCAACCTACTTAAGAGCTCCCTGTGTGCCACCTATCGGTTCAAGAAATACTCAGTTGTTCTTCTGTCAAAAACAGTGGTGGAAGAGATGTACAGGGCCAGAAAACAGGAGGTGGGAGGACAAAGATCCCATACAGCAAAGCTATCCAGAAAACAGGGAAAGGAAGTGTATTTTTCTACACAGGTCAAGCCAACTGCATCCCAAAATGCAGTCACAGCTGCCGTTTCAAACTATGGGTGTGACTCTGATAAACCAGGATGTGGAATTACACCAGCAGAAAGATATTTTAGAAAATATTCCACACCACAGATGACATATCCAATTATTATGCCTTTGGAGATTTAACCCCACCTTCTATGAGTGAGAAACCCAACACTTGGAGAATTAACCAAGATTATATTGACAGGTTGAGATTTCACAACAATTCCCCTTGTATATGCCCCATAAACACCTTTCTTTCCAATGTCAGTCATACACTCATTTTCTACTGCAATAATCCTTTGCTAAGATCCCATTCCCATAATAGAAAGAGGAAAAAAAAAAATGAGTGACACCTCAAACAATATTTTATAGTCTAACAACAATTTCTAACTTCAAAGACCATCTACATAAAAGTTGAAGACTTTTGCTACAAAACCAAACCATTGGGAAATCATTTTCCATCTGACATCAATTCCCGAGCTACTAGAATGAAGGTTTTAACTAAAAGTATAACTTTTACTAGATGTTCTTTAGCATTTTAATCTATGCTATGAGAAAGTATGTACATGGTCAGGTTATACTTATCAGAATTCAGGAATGGGGTGAAAGAGAGTTAACCACATAAACCAGAGAAAGGGATGACCATCACGGCCAGCTGATAAGCATTCAGACACATGACTGAGTTACAGTGGTTTAACAGATTAGGAGATAGGAATCTTTCACAGATTCACCCCAAATTCTTATGAACACAAAAACAACAAGTATAACCAAGAACATTGCTGACCTCCCAGATTATCATCCTAAAGGAAGGAAATCATTTTTACAGAACAGAATAATTGTAGCAAACCAGTCCTAATGTACTGAACCACTGGAGGAATCAATGGATGCAGGTCTAAAAGTCATGTATCCAAGACCTAGTGCTGGCAAACAAAGATCTGTAAGGTTTGACGATGGGCCATTTTCCCTTCCCAGAATCACTGGCTACACCCCACCAGGTTTTTTAAATCCTGCTTTCATTTCTAAGTGAAGAGGAGATTGCATGTCTAAGACATCAAGTTGTGACCTTGTGGTGAATTAAATGGGTAAGCATGTTAAAAGGCTTGTAAATGTATCTGGACCTTTTTTTCTCACCATCTGTTTCATACTTGATATCTTGATAGATAGTTCAGCTTATTACCCACTACTAATGTCAGCTCTCTGCTGAAGCCTTGTTATTTGAAATATGGGGTCTCTTCTTTGTATAGCAGTGACTAAATACATTGGAACCCATTTACATTTGTTTTAAATGCATTAAATTGGTAACACGCAGTGTTGCTGCATACCAGTTTCAAAGTTCCACAGTAAAAGTTTAAATTATTAAATCACTTTAATGTATGAACCAGGGACTCTGTATGGCTGAGAACAATCAGGTTTTCCAGTATAGCGTTCGCCTGGTAGTTACCATTGTGCAGAGGTATGCAGATGCTTTTGCCAGGAGAAAGTGAAATAATTGATGCAGCTGAAAATGACCTTGATCTTAAAGTCATTACCTCATTCCTTGAAATATCTGAAAATACAATGACAGAAGCAAGGGCCTTGAGTGACTACCGTGACTTTTACTTTGTCCTAAGTATCAGTGTGACATGGGTACATGCCAACAATACATCATTTTCCTGGAACACAACAGTAAAAAGTTGGGGTCATGTTTTCAAGCTGGCTTTTTCTTTTTTCTTTTTTTTTGTTTCTCTTTTTTGTTTTTTTTTTTTTAATTCCCCCCTGCACACACACTCTTCTGTCTGTTGGTTCTGTGTCTCTGCAGACTCCACATGATGTCCTGCTGTCTGCCTACATCTATTTTATAGATTAATGGTACCTGTAACTACTCAGCTGAAAGGTAAAATAATGGCAAGGGTGATGAAACCACATGCTTCATGACAAAGAAGGGTGACTCACAGGGTCAGGAATTAATTCCTGCCTTTCACCACTGACCGAGCCTTGTATGTATAGTGCTAGCAAAGCACTATGCATCGTGAAGTAGTGACACCACATACTCTGAGATGCGCTGAAGCCCAAAAGGTCCACCAGGTTTGTCTGCTTCCCAGAGAGAAAGGTAGATTTCCCCAAGCTGCCTTGGACTGTTTATACCACACCACAGCAGGTCTCTGGGGTGCTTTATGCCAAATAATCCAGAGACCAGCAAAAGGCAAATAAAATCTTTGATTACCATAGTTTCACTGAGTTGCCAAGGTCACTTTTACTTGTTGGAGATGCACTGAAGTGAGGGGCAAGACTTCCCTCTACAACTCCCCATAGGAGTAGGGTCACACCAATATCTGCAATCTGTGGTCTTCCCTGAGATACCAAGAAAGGCAATTAGTGCCTCAAAGGCATTACAAAACAATGGTTTCCCTCCCTCATGTGGGATCATGGTCGTGCCTAGATTCCACATTAACTAAAGGACTTTCTACCTCTTCTCTTTAAACAGAAGTATGCACAGAGGAACTGGGAATACAATGACCCAAAGAAGAGAGGGAAGGAATTTTAAATGTAGTGAACTAGAAGTTTGCAACGAACTTAACTACAACCAAATGCCACCTGACAGTTGTTAAAAGACTTGTTCTGTGCAGCAAAACATGACACCAAGTGGTTTTGACTCAGCCAGTTGTCACAGGTAAAGAACATTGCATTTAAAGGTAACAGGCTATGGGAGGAGCTTGTAGCTCAGGAGGAACCTGAGAATCACATTGGTGACTTTGCCTTTGAGAGAAGCTTCTTTAGAAACAGTGAAAGAGTCAGAGCTAAACTCAGGCTACTACTTGTGTAATAAACACACGTACCATGGTCTAAGGACTGGAAGCTGGGAATCTTCAGTTGTTCTGGTGGAATTTTACCACCCGCAGGACAGCCGCCCACAGCTCCAGGAGGCAACAAGCTATTGGCATATCATAGTTTTCTTTTCATCTCTGACCTTTTCATGTTTTCCCTTTCTATAGGTCTGTCAGGGCTAACGCTGAGAAGAAAGGTATCTGCAACAGTGGAGATGACAAATTTTCAGACCTGTCTTTCTCTGCTGATAGAGAAATATATTTTCCTAAATTTAACAGTAAAATACACATTAAGGTGTTACCAATACAGACTTATAATAGCTGGCTGAATATTGGCAGGATACCTATATTCTGCATGTGCCATGCAGTCAAACTTGACTTCTCATAAACCTTTCCTGAATTCATTTTAATTTAATTTTATGTAAACAGCATCTCTAACAGAGGCAGCAGGACCTCACCAAAGAAGCAGAGATTCTGTTTCCCAAACCAAACACAGTCCAGATCTTTCAGCTCAAACTGAGTTTTGAGCACAGATCTGGATTTACTCAAAGAGTTCAATTTGGAATCCAATTTTATAATCAATTCTTCATTGTTTAAATCAATGTTGCTGATATAATACATCAGGAAACCTGTTCCCTTGATGGAGGATTTTCTTTAAAGATGTATTTTATGGCTGTGTCATCACCAGGCATTTGAGAATTTAAAACATTTGTGAAACAGGATTTTCTGGTAAAATCTTGTGTGGTCCATTAAACATACAATGCACAGCAGAGGAAATACTTGATTATGCTTACACACTTTTCTCTGTTTCTGATAATATTCTAAATGAATGAAGCTTATCAGTTCCTAAAATGGCTTCTGAAGTTTGTAATTTTACTGTTCTGCTTTGCAGTTGAAAATTTATCTGGGACTACATTAGCTTAGAGCCAGCCCCTAAAGATATTTTTCATTTGCCCATGATATTACCATTGAAGCAAATTTCTCAGGAATTCCATTCAAATACCTTAAACAAACTACATATATGTATGCTTTTGCTGCACTCCCATATGTATATTTTGTTTGCCTGTGTGATGTATACAAAGCATATGTGGAATGTCTAAGGATAACACATGGGATCATTAACTGAAAAATTAATCATGCTCATGCAAATTGTGCAAATTTACACTATTAGTTCTACTAGAGCTCAGCATAGTGTGTACATAATTTAATACTATTCTTCAAATCTCAGGATAAGAATCCAACACTTCTTAGATGCAACACTGAAAGTGTAATTTTTCTAAGGATATGTATAAAGAGGATGTCCAAAGTACATATATAAAACAATATATTCATGTACTCCATGCTGCATTACAAGGCAAAGTTCTTTAGCATATGACCCTGTACCAAAAAAATTCTACAGTGCATCAACTTTTCTTTGAAAGAGATACTTTGCAAGCATTTGAAACAAAGTTCAGGAATTTTACCTGTCTAATGTATTGAACAACACAAGAGGACAGTGTTTTGAAAACTGTGAATAAAAACAAAAAGTTGGGTCATCTAATGCAAGGAAACCTATCTTTGGTGCCCAGTAAATTCATGAAACAGCCAACCTATAATTATTGTCTTATTACAAAATTCGTATCTCCAGGATCCAAAAGATCAGAAGCTTAGCATAGTATAGGAAGGGAGTAAGAGACAGCCTGAGTTTTACCAATGTCAGGGAAATTTTCTAGACAGAACAGTAGCTAGTATTGCTATTTTCACAAACTCAAAGGTATTCAACATTATCTAGTCTTCAGACATCACATTCCATTAAAAGAACATAAAAACCCCCACCTTTTCATAGCATCCATCATAGGGAGACATACAGTAGCGCTTTGAAGCACACTGAGGAAAGCATGCAGCAATTTAGAACAAGAAATACATAGAAATAATGTAGTCTCTGGAAATTATGGGAATGAAAGAGAAAACAAGATTCCAACTTTCAAAGTATAACTCATTCTAACACAATGACTGGTGAAATTCACTGGCATAAAAGGGAAAATATTAACATAAGCATTCTCAAAATTCAAAATGAAAATTTGACTTTAAAATAATGCTCCTGGTTGCTTTTTCATAGTTTTATGCAGAAAATGGCAAATGTAATAAAACACAATCTCCTACACACACCAAAATAATGTTTGGCTGAGCTTCATTTTTGGTTGAAATATTTTTCTGTTGAGACAGCTTGCTTATGTCCTCGTTGGAGTCTTGGAACTCTTTTCTGGCTTTACTACACATTCACTGTGTCACCATCAGTAAATCACATAATCTGTACACCACAAATTAACATCTGTAAAATTTGGAAAGTCATTTCTATTTAAAAAAAAAAAAAAATAGTTGTTGTGAAGCTCAGTTAAACCACTAATTATTTTGTTTAAAGTTACTGGAATTAAAGATGTTTACTGCCACACATGATTTTTGTAATCAGTAGTAGGTCTCAACTACATGGATGAATAATGATCTCAAACACTTTAGTCCAATCTCATGTAAGCAAAGTGAAAGTAACAGAGAGAAAGATCTAGCATATTCCCACAGGAATGGAAAGACTATTTTGCATTCAGAAGAAAGGAAATCCAAATCCTCATTTGCCCTTACTCCATAACAAACCCCACCCAGGTCCTATATCTTCTGAAGCAAATCCTGCTCATATCATACAAGCATCTAATAAAAGATCATACCATGGCTCTGACAATACAGAGAAAGACAAAAGTTTAACATTATCACCAGAATTACTGACACTGACAGGTTTAAATCCCTGGGGGATAGGTTGTATCGTTACAGAGAAGGTGAGGAAGGTAAAACATAGGCAATTACTCAGTACTTCATAATAACCTGAACTAGAATTTCCCTGAAACAACTGTGTTTGCCTGACATAACTCATAGGTCAATGCTTGGGATAAAAAAAGATACACACAACTTCTTCTTCTTGGAAAATTCTGTGTGCCTGCAAATGCATGGAAGGAAGCAATCACTGGCCACCCCTGGGCAACCATACCACTGATACAAAGAGCCCTCAAGCATAAATTCAGGACAGTCTCATCAGCATTGAAAAATCCATCCAGGATCTATCTGTTACCCCAAGCAAGTTAAGTTTCCTGATGTGAACGAAATCAATCAAAAGTCATTAGAGACCTAAAACATTGAACTTACCTCAAAGAGACTTGTCTCTCTAGGTTACCCCTATGATTAACAAACAGGGATAGATTCATCTGTGGGCAGCTTAGAGCAAGGATCTCACTAGGGTGATCTGAATTCTTGCAGAACTATTTCTTTTCCACCATTAGCAGGGAAAGCAGTCTCCTGAGAGGTATCATAACCTGGAATCATCTTCAGAAAAAACAAACAAACCCAAACCTGCTTATTTTCCATGCTGATGACCCTTGGGTATGTGCAGAACAGGATATATTGAGGGGCAGCCTTGTGATGACTTCCTTATCAAGCCCAGCTGAGTCATAATCTTCAAGGTGTTAAAAAAGGCTTTTTCCCTTTTGTGTTTAGACATGTGCAGGTCCTGGCATCTCTGCAGGATCACAATAGAAGACCTATCTTATTCATGCTGCAAAAGATCTGGAACCTGACACTTGGGCACTCAGTTCTAACTGGCAGGATTTGTCTCTGACACTCTCCTTTCAAGACAAGTGTCAGCAGGTGATGAACTTTGTGTTCTTTCACTCCTGCAGCTTCAGAGCCTGGATCTCTGTTTCTGCAGAATTTATGAATGGTAAATGTCAAGCCCTTTGTTTTTTTCAGACCTGTAGTTCTTGTTTCAGAAAATAAAGGAAAGAAGAACAAAACTCTTTTCTCCTTCATCCTTTTTGACTTCTTACACTGAAGAACTGGAGCTGTATTGCTTGGTGTACAGTAAGTACAAATCATAACATGCAGCAGGAAGACTCCAACACATCATTGTGTCATCCTCCTGGCTTTGCTCGCTGAGCTGTGTGCATTGGTGCACCTGACATTTACATGTGTGAGATTGTAACAGCACACCTTGCAGGGCTTGATTCTACGAGATAGCTATTGTTAACTTTTACTGTGATTTTAGCGTTTTGGTTAATTAGTTCTATCTCATGTAGCAAAGGTCTCATAATTACACTTTTCAGGGTGTTCATTAGTTGAGCGGATTGCTTTCTCAGTTCAGGGCATCTCTAGCAAGGGCTCTGTGGTCACTGTCTAAGGATTATGGTAACGGAAGGGATGATGAAAATTGTACTGTAAGCCTGCCCTCTCAGTGAACTAAGAGCTCACACTATTCTAACATGACTGGACAAAGCTGAGATTTAGAACAGGCTTGGCTAAAGCAAAGCAAATTATTTAACATTAATGGTTTAGCCCTTATGCCTGTTTCTGAATCATTCACATCATGTTCTGCAGATTGACTCTGATAACAACTTCATGCAAACGTATTTCAATTAGAGTGACCTGTGAATCTTTTACTTTGACTCTGCCTTTGTTGACTCTGACTTTGATTATTCCTTATACAGTGCCAGTTCAAGAGCACTCAACTCCAAACACACACCTACTGCTCAGTTATTTCAAAGTGTAAGGAAAAACCCAAACCCGATCATCACAGGCTTTCAACAGAGCATAAGCACATCCTTAAAGGCTTGACTGATTCTGGATCACCTCATTAGTGAAGTTATACAGTACAGGTTTTTCCTTCCCCAGTGAATTACTCTGGAATGACTGCATGTGAGTGCCCAGCATGGCAGAGCAGCATCTCATCTCCCTTTAGGGACTGCAGGCTCAGCCTTCCGTGGACCAGCCAGGACAAAGGCCAGACCATAACATCAACCCTCTTCTCTCCTCATGCAACAACAGGCTCTTCTGTTCTGCCAGTACATGTGAAGCAAACACAAAAACACCTAATTTGCATGGAAGCTAGGTGAAGGAACAAGAAACTAACAAATGTATGATCAGATCACTTATTCTTTTGAACTAGTGCTTATACTGGCACATCAACTGCCATAAAGCCATTTTGTAAGCAATTTCTTTTTAAACTAGGAGACTAAAGACTTCATAACAGATCACAGCCAACATATCTTGTGTATTTTCCTGGAGACAATCAGACACCACTATCCCTAGACCAGATCATAATGATGGTAGAAACACTATCCCTTTTCCAAGCCCTCCTTAATACTCCCTCGTAATAAAGAGTGATTCCTCAGGAAGTGCTGTACCTATTACCCACATGTTAATACCAGCTTAGGTTTCATTATGACTAATGTCATTATAGTGAATTCCAAAGGAATTATTCATTATTGGCTCCTTCTTTTAAGGCCTTTGGCATGGGACATGTTTTCCACATCTCCTGCAAAATGTCTGTGGTAGGAAAATGCTCATAGGTGTCCTTGGCAGCTGGAGGCTGAAAATGTAACTGTTTTGCTTTGTATCCAATGAGAGAAGCTTAACATTTATTGTCAGGAGATAAAGACTTTTGCTTTCCACGAGTGGTCTCCTTAAAGTCAATATAAAAGAGACTGGATGGAGGCTGATACACCTATCTTGGTGCTTCAAGTGAGATATGTGGTCATACTTTATAATAAAAGCAAATACCATCTTCATTATTCTACATCGCTGCTACTGCCAAAGAAAATCTCATGTTCCCTGAAATCTAAGGAAATTTTTAAAAATCCAATACTCCTTAAAGTCACTTCATTTCTCTGGGCCTCAGACCAAAATCTCTAAAACAAGGGAAAAGATCTTGTATTTCCTCATCTTTTTCCTCAGCCTATGGTTAGCTTTTCTAAGCAAGGAAACACTTGGGAGTCAGATGTGGTATTGAAGTAAATGGGATCTGACTTTAGTTGGGACCTGAAAGACTCCAAGCCACAGCACAGCCATAAGAGCGGAGATAATGAGTAACAGCCAGGTTCTCACCCTCTCCTCCTAAGCACAGTACAGGTCACCATATTTTTCAATTTGTCGTTCACAAACACACACTACAGTTGGAGGCTTTTCCAAATAAAGTAGACTTTCCAGCCTGGAAACATCCTCCAGTTTTATATCCCTGAGGAGTTGAGCTTAAAGGAATGAGCAGAGCCCAGGACACATGGTAGTTGAAGACCCACTGATTTCTTATATGTTAAAAGGAGATTTAATTTGAGGGGAGGACTATCCATAACTGAAAAAATTATATTTGTGTTAAACCTGAGTGAAAACCCTTCTCTCTGTGCTTGAGAATTTGCCCTCTTGTGCTCCCCAGAGGACACAGTTACCTACAAAAGAAGTTGGACCAGCTCATGTCAAAGGTCCATTCAACACAATATTCCTTCTCTGGAAATGACTAGTAATGTGCATTTAGAAGAAAGCATATAAGAAGTGATGCAAGTATGAAATTCTCCATATCTTCTCCATTTCAAGCAATTTGTGGTTTAAGGACTTCCTGAGCTGCAGTCTACATCTGCGTCATCTCATTTAATAGCCCTTTAGAGACCTTTGCATCTATTCACTTGCTTAGATGCTTCTTGAATTTTAGATATTTAAAACAACCCATGAAAATTTGGTTCCACAATTTCATTATGCATTGTGTGAAAAAGTAGATTTTGTTTGTTTGCAACCTGTTGTGCAATCATTTCATTTGGTACTGTTTAGTGTTATAAGGAATAGCTAATGACCATTCCTAACAATCATTTTTCCATATTACTGCTTATTTTAGACTGGCAATGGACAGACAATACTGGAAGTACTGAAATTGCAAATTGCAAACAAATGTGCAAAGGTTTGAAAGAAGGATCAGACTTAGAGGGGAAGGGAAGCTACTTTGCATATACATGATATATAAATGAACTACAAAAATTTTCACATACATTTTTAAAGCTGTATAAATGTGAAAAAATATTATTCAATCATATTTTCTGCTGTGACCAGTTCTTAGGAACATAGAAAAAAGTTGCTCATGTTTAACATCTATTTTCATTGAAACAAATGTCCTCATAATATATTCATATTGTACAAGCAATATTTGAAATCACATTAAAGTTAAAGTGAAATTTCCTTCCTAACAATTAAATCATTCTCAGTTGCTTTTCTGACCAAACACCATACTGAAGTGTTCATACTATGCCTTTGCTTTAAGTATCACAGCAGTGTTATCTAAATAAAAAGGCAACAGTGAAAAAGTTTAAGAGACCCACTGCATGGTTACTAGCTGTTGGTACTTGACATAAAATATCTAACTTACAAGAGCACTTTGGCATGTTTTTAGACAAGCCTTATCAATAGCTGTAATGAGAAATTACTAACAAAGGACTTTCTGTACAAACAGCAAATGAGATGCTTGCAGACAGAAGGGAATTTATTCTGAAGGAAAAAGAATGAAGCCTAGTGTTCTCATTCACTGGTCCTTTAGCTAAAGTTGCTTTATTGTTGCTTGTGCGTGTCTTAAGTAGCATGAAGAACAACATATGCTATTACAAGGATGTCTTATTTCATCCAACTTTTGTTCCCTGTAATCAAGCACCATTGTCATTATTAGATGGCAAAAGTCAACTAGGAATAAAATCCTAGCATTCATTTTCTTAAATAGTCTCTAGAAAAGCCTACTTGCCATGTAAGTCAAAGCTGGAGACATAATATTGTCAGGATGTTTAGTTTACACAACAGTAACTGTAGTAAATGAATACACAGGTATAAATAACTTTATGACTTAATTGTAACTTATAAATGCAGAAATCTGTTTTTCACTTTTTAAAAAGTCTGCTTTAGACAAGGTCAGAAAAAGAACATAAGACTGATGTCAGAACTGGAGCAGTGATCACTGGGAAGTGACAGCCTGTTTATCTGGAAGTAACAAGACCCAACTCATTGCCGAAGGGCTACTTGTTACAGGCATGAGTCTGCACTGAGTCTGGGCTGTCCTGCTATAGCCCCTTCCTGCTTCATAGCAAAGGGCTTCAAAAAATTCACCTCACTTATTGCAAAAGCACAGAAGGAACATTAAGTTGAGTGTTTTGATTCAAAGTGGATTAACACCCACTGAAAGAATCCCATAAACTTCACCCAGCACTAAGAATCTGCTTTACCATAGTCCCACAGCTGAAGTTCCTGCAATGGCCTTCAAATGTATCTAGAGACTTAATATCCAGCACAGGGCCCAGCCTTGCTCCTGATGACTCCCCACTGATACTGGAAGAGACCTCCTTTGCCACGTGGAATATTTAGTCTGGAGGACCTCATGCAAGCTGCCTTCCTTAGCAACTAAGTAATTTTGTTGGTCTGCACAGAGGCCATCATAGGAAGAAATGAATGGTACTATAATATTATCAAGATGCTTCTTGCTTTTATTTCTGTAGGAAAAAGAAATAAGTAAGAACCAGAAAAGACCCTGCTAAATCCACAGTGAGAGAGACGTGGAACCAATTAGCAGGCTAACCTAGTACCCACAAAGTTACTGTCTACACCATGAAATGTTATAAAACAAAACAGAACACACACACACACAAATAAATTCAAACCAATAGAGACCATGCCAAACAATAAGCCTGCAGGTGCTTGCAAGGTGCAAATTCTATATGAATAGTGGCACGTTTAGAAAACCAGCTATTACTGAGATGAAACTAAGCAGAACAGAAATTCAGAAGCAAGTTAGGATGCATTTTCAAAATATGTCAGAATTTATTCTGTTCTTAAAAGAACTAGGCAGTTAATCCACCCTGTAGGCAGGTGCATGATAGGAGGCGATTCCTTACAACAGCCTCTATAACTGTTCTCATTATATTATTCTCCAGATGGGAATAGCAGTAAAGTGAACAGGGGCAGAAGACAGAGATGGAGAGCCTGTGTCCTGTAGAAGTAGAGAGGAGTAGAGAATAAGGCTGGTTTGTGTTTTCAAATAATGGGAAAAAAACAGCTATGTTAAACAGCAAAAAAACGCATCTTCCACAATGACCCTGCAGAGCATACTCTGTGATGCCCATTCCCGAGTGCCAAATCCCTGGAGACTGGAAAATTAATCCTTTATTTATTTAAATTTAAAATCCTAGTTGTGACCTCAGAGGTATACATTTATTATCAGCTCAAATACACTTGTCACAGATTTGGCTGGAAGGGAAGTTGGGGAGGATTTAATAATAATAATAATCCAATCATTTCTCCATTTCAACTGTTATTGTTTCTTGTTCTTAGTTAGAATACAGTTCATCTTTCAGATTCCAAAGCTTTTGAGTTAGTGGTTTTAAGCATGATGTCATTTTCCTGTGTATATGACCACAGCATAGCCTCACTCCAAGTGTTTGGAAACAACAGAAAAGATAACTGTGGAAACCTATATGTGATTCTGCAGAACCTGAATTAGTGCCACACCATTACCAGTCAGAGTTCAGGAGCTGACAGTCCTGCAAGGATGTGCCTATTCACTCTAATCCTTTCCAGAAAGTGAGATTTAGCCAAAAGAACTCAGCAAGTCCTACTCAGAGGCTTATGCAGTTACCTGTTTCAACTACCCATGTTTTATGTTCATTTGTAAAGTGAAGAAAGTTTGTCTTCTAAAACAAAACAGGCAGAAAAAGAATTAGTGGACCAGGTTTATTTCACTTATAAATACATTATGTTATTCCAGCCAAATTTCATCCATATCTGAATTACAACCCTTTGGTAACTTCAAATATGAGGAATTTCTGGTTTGCTATCTCCCTTTCTCCCCCAAATGCGCATCTGTTCCTGCAAAGCAAACAGGACCACTGGCATGTGGTATTTGTATTAGAATTAGCATTGCTAAAGTTTTCAGTGGCCTTATCTATCTGATTCAAAATATTCAGGACAGGTATTATGCAAATTATTTAAGCATGGTCATCATCCCTCACAGTCTCACTCTCAGAGTCTAAGCACAGAAGAGGGTGAACACCAAACTGGGATAAGACAACAAAAGCTAACACAATAATAAAAATGTAATTTGGCTACAATAACACAATAACCCAGCAACTGGTCAACCCTCTTGTAAACTGTATGTGGATAACTCAGGTCTGCATTTTACAAGGATTTGAGTGTTTTTTCATATTTCGTTATTGATGAGTTTGCTGCCTGTGTCAGACTGTGTCAGACTGGCTTGGTGGCAGTGGTTTTATAGCTGCTTGATTGTCTTATGAAGAGATTTCAGTGAGTCTGTCAGGTTGCCTTGTGTTTTGGATCATCTGCTGCTGTCATATGTGCTGAATAAAAATCCACTTTTAGTTGTTTCTGCTGATCCTGAGCAGGTGGCTTTTGGACCATAAAGGACTTCTCTTGCATGTTGAGGACTGCACTGAAAAAGCCACCTGGAAGGGGCCCTGGGATGCTGCAGCCTGCTGGTGTAGTCACAATTTATCTCCCCTTAGCTCCACTGAACACAGAACTCAATGGACACCAGCTGAGAAAACAGGAAGGCTAGGCCACCAGCCACATGCAAGCACCCTGCCTCTCTTGCCCTGCCCAGAAGCCAAGGCACACATGCACACTGCATGTGTAACAGTTCAGTTTGTATTTGAAGAGCATCCCAGAAATCCATCTTGCTGACCCTTCCTCAATTCTCTATGCCAAACCCATTCATACTGGAGTGATACTAGTTGACAGGAATCAGTTTAGCTTGGCTGAAAAAGGAGGCATCTTAAGGAAAAAATACGGTTTCAGAGGCCCACCCAAAAATGCAAAGGCTGGACACTGTCTGAGAGCAGAATTTGGCCTCCTGTCTCCACTCCCACAAAAAATGCTTGTAAATGTTATGCTCTTTCGGCTGTATTATTTTTTTTTCTCCTGCATTAAAAGCTGAGTAAATTTAGTGCTTATAAAACCAAGAGGCTGATAGCAACTGGCTAGAACCAGATGTTAGTAGGACTGGAGCATATTGTACAAACAGATCGTGCACATATAACTATTCAGGAGTATGTAGCTGCATTACTTATTCTCAGTCAGGTTACCAAACAGATTGATTTCTGAGGCAATATAAAAACATTATGCTGAAATCTCAAGGCTTGGGAAGAAAGGAAAGTGGGGAAAGGTGGAGAAGTTTGTAGGTATTCACAGCTATAGATTGTGAAAAAAATAATATTCCTTCTCCCTCATCCTTTGCAGGTCTGTCCTTCCTTTCTGTCCCAAACAGCAGTGCATGGTGAGCCCAGGAGAGACAGATGTAGTTCTCAGTTACATCTGTAAGCAAGCAAGTTACTCAGCTTTTGGAGAAGAACAAGTGTCCCAGTGTGGGGGATGAGATAACATCCCAGGACATCCAGTCCCGCATTCTCCTAATGTGGAGCCATGTGGACTACTTTAGCCACCACAATTCAGACTGCACAGAGATCTAAACACTTTTAGGAGGATTTGCATCAGAAATATGTGCCTGAAGAGCTAGAATGGTGCAATCTGCCAGCAAGCCCTATGGAAAGAAAAACCTGTGTTGCTGGCTCCCTTAAGGAATTTGATCTGTTCACTTTAATGGCTTGTAGGGTTTGGTTTTGTTTTTTTTCCACAAAAACTGGATCAGTTTTATTGACCTAGGGTGAAATGATTCCATTTATAGCTCTTGCTCTTTGAGATTTCTGTTAAAAGATTTAAACAACCTTAAAGTCTCCTTCTCTGATCCCACATCCCCAGCTCCCATTCAGTGCATCCCCAATTGTATTTCTGCAAACACCAAGGCCTCCCAAAGCTCAGTTTTGGCCTTTCAGGCTCCTAGTAACACCACCACCTTCCCTGCTGCAAAAATTTCCAGAGCATTTAGCTACCAACATGGCCCTGTGCTCTGCTGGTGCTAATGAAGACGTTCACAAGCCCTTCTACCACACAGCCAGTCTCTACTGACCATCAAGCAACAACATAAAACCCAACACAGCCACAACTCGATTTCTTGTCTGAACCAATTTTTCTTGATTTCCATTTCACAGACTTTGAGATTAGAAGGAGCTTTCACATCCCTCACTCAAGCTTTTGCACCCCACAATGCCTGCACCTGACTCCATGGCATGCTGCCAACAGTGTTATGTTCACCACTGCTGGGTTGCAATTGCAACAGGACATTTAGTGTCAGAAACATCTGAAGCCCCAGTCATGGCAGGGATTCAAGGAGTGAGACATCCTTAGGAATTTTACCACTGCTTGTTTCATCTCTAATGACATCAAGACTGGTAACTTAATCCAGGAGGCAATTCCTTCCCAGCTAGATCCAGCAATCACTGCAGTCTGTGCAGAACCTCAAGAGTTTCTACTCCAACTACATAGTAGTAGCAGCAGCAATGAGCAGATGTCTTCCCCATGAGCAATCCCTCTCTCCCTCAGGTCCATACTCAGGACATTATGACAATCTTCATCTTTTTTTCAGGCCATGAACACATGCCACAGGAACTTCTGCTACTTCATGAGACTTCACTGAAGTTCACTTTTACAGACATATCACTCACCTTATTTATCTGCTTCATCCAAATTGTGGAAAGACATCTACATGCTTCTTTAGTCATCAATGCAGCACAAACTGGAATCACAGGCTGGGATGATTAGGTAGAACCTGGGATGTGAGTAGACTGGAAGTTAACAGTAATATTGATGACTGTGGTGGTGGGTGAAATTTAACTCAGTGCCTCAAACTCAGCAAGCAGAAAAGTTGCAATGTATTAAACTGTGAAGAGTTTACAAGAGCTGAACATCTAAAATATAGCTCTGAGAAATTACTCCTTAAAGCAGGCAAGCAGGAGAATCTCAGACAGAACCAGGAGAATATTGTTTTCACAGGAAACACTCTGTGGGTGTGTTATAAGCTCTGTTCTTTGGCCTGTCACCACATTTCTGTACTTGTATTTCTCTCTCTTTTCTCTTATTGAAGCACTGTCCTGTGATACAGCAGAAGAACATTTACAGCTAAAATTACAAAAGTGGTCCATTATGTTTTTTTAAGGTAGTAAAAAGGCTGCTGTTTGTCACAGCTGTCTAGAGCCCTGAACGCCTACAACTGGCAGAACTGTGATCCCTCCTCCTCTCCCCTCACCCAGGCTGAATCTGTGCATGTGTGCACACAGATTAAAACTATGTACAAATAGCTCTTTTAATATGCTCTCTGGAAAAAAAAAAAAAAAAAAAAAAAAAGGAAAGAAAAAAAAAATATGGTACTTCAGCAAGGCAAGAGGTCAGAGCATTCCTAAGCACTTATTTCAGAATAGTTCTGCTTTGGCTGCTGCTTCCTGGCTTCCCACAGTGGCTACACCAGCTTTCCTATCTCACAGGGCAGAGGGAGAATGATGATTCTTCTCAAGGGGGCTCTTTCCAGAGGTGAAAAGTCTCAACACATCCAGCAGGAAAGTTGCAGAGACATGAGATAGGAGTGACAGACCCTTGTGGTAGAGCCAACCATTATGGGGCTGAGCTCAGAAGCTTAGGAAGAACCAGCCCTTTGTTACTCCAAGCCAGCCCTTTCCCTTAGAGACATCCCAAATCCAGCATACGGACACACCACCCTCTTACCTATTCTGAAGCTTCCCAGGGAATAGAGGAATTTAGTGACAACAGAGATTGCTAACTCTTAGACACTTCTCAACACTCATGCTACACCTAGGCAAAAGCAAAGCTTCACAAACAAGAAATCCCCCTCCCTTCTGCTCTTCTCCAAACCTTTATAAGCTCAGATCTCACAGGTGCACAGCTCTCAGTCTGAGTTCTTACTAAAAAAAGAGGAAGCCCAGCCCAGGCCCTACTTCAATTAATTATGTTATTTGTATTTTCCCCTTGTCAGCTTTGTTGAGGAGTGCACAGATGTGGGACATCTTCAGCAGTGGAAAGGTTCATACAAGGTATTACTGGGTTGTTTCAATCTCATCAGAAACCACCAAGTGAAGGAGTCTGGAGGTAAATTCTGTATATGAAAAAAGACACATGGTTGTTTGGAAGCTCCTTCTGTTTGGCATCTCCTTTTCAGAAACAGGAGCAGGAAGCTCAGGTTATGATCTGATGAGTCTCAGACAATTAAGCTTTCAGAAAACCTTTTTCAAAATCAGCTGGAAGAAGGCAGGTCTCAGGCAGCCCACTCAGTGGAGTTGAGTTCAGCTGGTGGGACACATTCCACAGAAAACAAATTACTTTTTGCAAGGTCTTTCCAACCTCAGGTGTACCCTCATTCTGAAGATTTGTAGCAGGCAGGGACTTGAATGGGTAGAAGAAATTCCAATCTACTCACTGCAAATGCTGGCCTGTGAGAATGTCTGGTTTTAGGCTTGAATTTCAATGTGTATTAAATCATCTACATCAGTCTAATTAACACCTTCTAAACTACAAGGGAAGACAAAGACGTTTAATGTTATTAGCTCAGGCTAAATATGTTGCATTAGAGCCTGGATAGAAAAAGCTAAGGGTGGTACTGACGGTCTGGGAACAATTTAAAAGTTTTCACTGATTGTAAGCTGCCTCAGTTGAATTAATCAATGAACAAAACATTGTTGGGTTTTTTTTCCTGTGGAAGAATTGAGGATCTCATCTAATGGCCAATAACATGAAATCATGGTCTGTGCAGGGCATAGGGCAGCAACTTAGCCCACCGTAGCAGAAAACTAAATAATGAGCAAGCTCTTCAAAGCAGAGAGATGTTCTTCTCTCTGTTAGATCTGCACAAGCCTCAAGATGGAAGCCTACTCTCATCTGAGGCCTTTGGGTGCTTCTATAGTGTAAATATTTACTAATAATGTGGAGAGAGTGAGAGCAGGAGAACAGTAATTTTTCTCAGTGGCTTAGGGTTAAGTACAGGGCAATGGCATCTTAAATCCAGATGTTCTCCTTTTGGGATTTGCCCACAAGTCATATTCTCATGAGAGTTCTCTGGCATTTTGATCTGGATAGTAGTGAGCACTTTTAGCCCAATGATATCATGAGCAGATGACTCAAAATGCTCAAGGATTTTTTTTGTAAATTCCAGCAGTATATTTTGTGACTAATGCAGGGAAGAAAGTTTTGAAGATTTCATCTTCTCATCCTTCTGTGTTTCTATTCTCAGTTAGTTTTAAAGAGTACTGAACTTGGCCTGCTAGAAGAAGATTTATTTAAATTGATATATTATATATAAATAAAAATATTGTGTGCACATGAGTGTGTGTGTGGGAGCTGTTCCCAAGGTACTGGTGGAACAAATCATCCTGATGAAAAGAGAGAGACAATGGTAGATAGTGAGGGCTGCCCCTTTGGGAGACTAAGATGAAGTAAATATAGGAAGCTCCATCCCATTGCAATTGTAGCAGGGCACAATATTTGAGGCCATTTTGTCACCTGTGTTTGAAAAGAATAGCTCAACAGTTATGGTTCTTGCATCTTTGTCCAAAACAGTAGGAGTGCCTGGGTCCTTTATATCAATGCCCTGAATGTGGGGGGGGGGGGGGGGGGGGGGGGAGGCACACAAAATGTGTTTACCAAACTCTTAGTTTGCTTTAAATATGGCATATTGCGAAAAACAAACAAACAAACAAACAAACACACCAAAACAACAACAAAAGAACCCAAACAAAAAAAAAACAACCACCAAGGTATATGGAATTCACTGTAGTTGCCTTCAAATGAGAAAAGTTGGCTCAGACTAGCAGCTCCCAAAATGTCTTATGTTCCAATGGCTTTTTTGCTTCCCCAAAGTGAATTAGGAAGGATCAGCCTGGTTCCCTCCAGACACAACCTTCCCAATGAAACTGTCTTTTCAAAGGGAAATTGGAGAGATGAACATTGACCTAAAAACCAAAGCCAGGAAGAAGATGAGAAAGAATAGCTACTTTCCTGTCTAATCAGAGGTTGTGCTGTTCCCTACCAGCGATATTCACCTCTGGATTGAGCTTTACCAAGTTTAAAGAGAGGCAGCTCAAAAAAAGATTCCAAGTGAGAGGCTGGTCACATGGTACTGATTTCTTTACCAAGGTTGCTGTTGACAAGGATGCTCTTGAGAGCACAGGAGATGAAGTAAAACTGATGTGAAAGGCAATATTGTGGGCCCAAGATACAGGATTACCATGAAGAGAGACTACCCAGAGTTCAGGGAAAAGATGAGGTATAGAGAAATGGTAAAGCCAACCTCACCAGAAAATAAAAGTTATAATCACTGCTCTTTAAAGAAAATCAGCCAGGGCCTTCTCAAGATACTTGTGCTGCCATGATCTGTGCTGTGGAAAAAGAAAATATTTTCCCAAGGCTATGTGGCTATTTTTCCTCAAAATCCAAACAATTCTAGCAAACATCCCAACATGAAAAATGAGAAAATACTTTTGACTACTTCACATTCTGTCCTCTTCCCCTGCCCCCCCCCCCGCCAATTTCTCATCCTATCTTACAGCCAAAAAATTATCACATACATTTCTTTGTATTTGGTAAATATACAATACAGACAGGTCTGCAGCTCAGATCTGTCATGTCAAGCATCACCAGCAATTTTAAGTCCTTACTTTAAAAGGGTTTTTATTTGTTGCACTAGTAAACAATTATAACAATGCTACCAGGCACTGTTATAATTAGAAAAAACTGGAGGTCAGTCACCCTTTCTGCTGTGCAAGTGCATTTCAATATGATTACAAACAACGGCTGCATGTTAACAGTAAGCCAAGGATGAAAGTGAGTTATTTACATACTTTGGCACAAGGATGTCACTACAAGACTTGACAGTCAAGCAACCAAATCCCTAAGGGGACCTGTATTCTTCAGTTTATGATGGGACTGAAACAAGTTCTTCATGCACCTGGGCAACCAAAGTAAATGAAGCAAAGTGAGAACTACTCAGCTAACCATTATGTTGGCCTCAAAAGCTATGCTTGTTTAAAAAAGAAAAAAAAAAAAAAAAAAGAAAAAAAAAGCTATGCTTGTAAACGTGAGATCTTTGATAGCACATGTGACTTGATCTTAGCACATGCCATAGGAGAGATGGGTATGTCAACTGCACTGCATATTGCCTTACCTCATGCAGAGGGAGTGACATAGTTGCTAACGGAAAAAAATACACTGCTTCAGTATGATACTTTAAAGTCTTCCACTACCCCTCCAAATAAACTCATGCCTGCATTAATCAACATTTGACATACAGACAGCACAAGATGGCAGACTCCTGACAGCTGCCTCTGTAGCCAGCAAATGCCCAGTTCTCTTCTAGCTTCAAGAGATTTGCTCATTTAGGCATCCCCAGAAATAAGGCAATCCTAATGTGGCTCTGGCACCATCAGACAATCCTGAGGATGGTGGCAGTTCTCCCTCCCACACAAGCTGTTTTTCCCATTTTGCCATGCCAGCTTCTTGGATGTCTGCTTAGTTCCACTTCTCTGATCTTGCCTATCCCATGGAGTTAACATAAAGGGCTGCAATCAACTTCAGGAACAGAAAAACTATAAGAAACCAGTTTGTTTCTTTTTCCAATTGACAGCATATATATTAAACCAATAACTTCACCAGCATATGATCTTCTCTATCTGATGGTTGTTGCCTGCAGGATTAAATCCCCCACGGACTTTGCCTAGCAGAATGGAAAGGAATAATCTTGCCCCAATAAAATAATTGCAGCAACACACAGTGCTTTATTATTGTCTTCCAAATTGCCTCCTACTGATGTGAGATTACATCTTTCTATAAGGAAGCAAACCAAAGCAGATTTAAAGTAATTGTGGTTCACTCAGGATGACTTTAGAGACAGAACCTGTCATTCAGCTGAAGAGTGTACTATAGGGTCACAGGATTAAAGCCCGGTGTTTTCCCAGAGCCAATGCTTCAATCCCATCATTAGACAGCTAACTAATCTGAACTCCTCTAACTTCAGACTAGCAAACCACCAATGAAGAGATGCAATCACCAGGTCACATGGAAATACTCTGTGGTTTATATAGCTGTTTTTTTCTGGTGATTCTCCCATTAGAGATTAGAATAAAAATCCTTTCCATGTATGTATCAGTGTGGATCCAATTCCAAAAATGTGTCCACTGCATTTGCAGATTTGACCAGTTTCTTCTGACTGGCCTCCTGCCTTCTCCCTATTAGGAATATTTTAACCTTTCTCATAGTGGATTATCTAGATCCTTCCTGATGAATTGTCCTAAGATCTAGAGTCTATCCACTCAGACAATCATCCCTGCTTCCATAAAGCTCCTTGTGCTGTGCCAGATGACACAGCATACACCTGGACTAAATACACTGTCAAGCCAGCATGGGACCTATGGCTCCTAAGATTTGACACTGTTACTACCCATATAGATTGCAATGCATCTCACTGAGGCCAAAAGCAGATTTGCCACCACATCGCCACAGACTTGGTGGGAGCACAAATGGATTCCAAAACCACGCAGGGGCCCAAGTGACTTTTACTACAGCTTTTTACCAAAGAGGAAGAGAATTTTCCAGCTGGAAGCAATGTGTATGACTTTTACTTCAACCATAATCAGGTCCAGTCTCTAGGAGACTATTTTACTGAGTGGATAGCACCTGAGCTGAGATAAACGACCTGTAGAGTCCTAAAAGAAAATGTTTAATGTCTACAGTACTGCAGAGGAATTTGCTTACACAACCAACTTCCTAGTGCTTCACGCATCACTAACTCCAAGCAAATCACACTCTACCTTAATTTCCCTAAATACATCATGAGTCAGAACAGTGAGCACACCAGTAAAGTGCTTTCTGATGTAAAGTTGAAAAGTAGCATAGAAGCACAGTGTGGTAATTGCTAGGGGTCCACAATGCCATTTTAACTAATAAAGTCGCACCGTAGAAGCCAGGTAACACGTGGTACAGAGAACCTGTATTGCAATCATCAACAGGGAATTCAAAACAGGATAGGAGCATAACAATATCGGTCACTTGAAAACCTGGCAAGAATGAATTTGAGAAGTAACACTAGCACTTCAGAGAGATATTTCTAGACATGAAGTTTAATTCAGGAACAAATTCATTGTGAAAGAAAGGAGAACTATGATCACGCAGTTAATGCATCTTTCAGAAAGGCACAATGCCTTTGGCCCTTAAACTGTTTTGCTCCAAAACCAGAATCACTACTTAACAATATTTTCTTTCTTATTCTTCTTTAATATGAAGAATATACTGGCTCCTGAGTGACAGTGGCTTTTTGCCTCACTCAGACAGTTCAGAAGACCTGAAGGACTGAACAGTTCTTCCAACTAGGAAACAGCACAAAGCAGACTTCAAACCTGGCTTCTGATTAAGAATCACAAAGAAAAGGCTTCCGTCTTTCATAATACCATGTCACATATGTAACTCAGGATGTATTAGATTATACAACCATCACACTAATTGTGTGTAAGAGACTAACAATTTAATCCTTGAGTTTAATCCCCAAATTTAACCCTTGGCTGTCAAAATGGGGCAGCGCACCAGGAGAAATTGGTATTTGTACCTTCTGAAAAACACCTGTGGATGCACCAGTTTACCACTCACTTTGCTGGTGCTTGTTAAAACATGCTTATAAATGTGAGCTTAAACCATACCCTCTGGCCATACCTAAATTGGGCTGACTATTACAGAAAAGTATTTGCCAACCTATTTTAATAGGTGTAATTCAACCACAGGTTTAGACAATTCCAAAGAAGTTGAGCAGAAAAAAAAAAAAAAAGTGTTTTAACTGTATGAAAACTTACACTGAGTCTGTAAAAAAACATCCACAAGCTGGTCTAGCCTTAACTTTAGGTAGGTCTGCACAGCTCTGGCACAGATAAATCCCATAGGTGACATCTCAGCGATTAGCTCAAGTCTTGACACCAAAATGCAGTGTTAGAGGCACTGACCAACATGTCCTCAAATCCAATGCCGATAACCCACAAACCACATGCTACAACCTGAAGGTGAACGGATTTCCTTCGTTTGCACGTGTAACTAATTCAGATTAAAGCCCAGCGCTTCTTAAAGTACTCCACTTGGGAAACGTGCAAGTTTTGAGCAGCCAAAATAAGGACCCTGCCCCACACATCACGTTCGGCACCAGGGACAGTGGGGAAAGGCACCCGAGAAGGCGGGGGGAAACGACAGCCCTGCTGCTGCAAGGAAGCACTGAAGGGTGAATAAACGTTTTTAAAAGCGACTGTCACTTACTTGTCCAGGATGAAGTAGAGATCAAAGGCACCGTGACAGGAGCGCTGCTCTTCTTGCTCTTCCTCCTCCTCCGGCCGGGTGCAAGAGATTAGGCTTCCCATTACCAGCAAGAAACAGCAAAGAACCGCTGCTTTCTCCACGCTGTTGCTGCAACTCGCCATCTTTTCACTTCCTTAATTCTTTCCTCTCCCAGTCTCTCTCTCTCACTGCAGACCTTACAGGCTCTCTGGAAGCACCGAGTGCAGAGAGGAGAGAAGGGAGAAAACAAAACAAAAACCAAAACAAACCTAACTTCAGGATCTCAGCTCAACCCTGCCGGCTCAATGCTGCCCTGTCCGCCGGGCACCGGACTTCTAGCTCAAGACAGGGGGCTGAGCCCAGTTAGATGTTCGCCAGAGTCCCGTACCCATGCCCCGCCGCCTCGGCGGCTGCCCCAGACGGCTCAGTCTCGTTCCGCACGGAGAGAAGCGGCTCCTCTCGGAAGGGCCAGAGGCAGGAAGGCGCAGAGAGAGGGGAGCGGGGGGGAGACAGGATCTTAATGGGGGAAAGCTGAACTGGGACTTTCCTGTTCCGGGATGCCGAGATGGGAAAAGCTTCTGGGAGTGGGGGACCGAGGTTAGGGACCGCTGCCCCCCGCGGGCACAGGGCGGGCGTCCTTCCCTCCTTCCCGCTCGGACTGCCCGCGGGGCTCTTGGCAGTCGCAGTGGGGAGGGGATGGCAAGCGTAGCGCAGCCGCCCCCGCCGTCCGTGCGCGCTGCTCCGCGGAGGCGGCTCAGCGCCCGCTGAACTCGGGGCAGGGCAATGGGAACGGAGAAGGGGAGCCCGGCCGAGGACAGGGGCAGCTCGGCTACACTTGGAGCCATCGCTACGCGTCCTGCTCTGTCTCTCGCCCGCAGGCGAGGACCAGTGAAACTCCCGAGGTGACTGGAGCTGAAGGGCGTTAGCTGCCGAGGCAGAGAAAAGTTGCTGTGGGAGGTGGGCGTCATTGCAAAAACCTGTGAGAAACCGCGGGTGGGGAACGACTCGACGAAGCACTTCGGGAAAATTCATTTCCAGGAGATGAGTGCAATTAAAAAGTTCATTGCCTGGGAGCGGGGTAAGGGCAGTTTTTCACGACTCTCTCATGCCAAAGCAAATTGTTTCTCTTCTGTGGTAAGAGAACTTAGTTTACTCGCATGGGATCCTTCACACATCCTGCAGGCAATGAGTAATGATGAAACGAAATCTTTTAATGGAGGCTTTTCACAGTAGCATAATCACTCCCCGATACACGCAGGTTACAAAGTACTGCCCTAAAGAGCTGACCCAGCTCATCTGGATGCTGTCTCCAGAGTTTGAATAATTAGTGGCTTCCAGCCGCTTCCCCCTCCCCCACACCCTTTGCAGTCTCTAATTAATGAAAAGAGCCACGGGGAGGGATAAGAGGAGAGTCACTTTGAATGACAGAGTTGGGACTAGACGTTTCTCTTTTCTTGGGGGAAGGCTTTTGAACGCGAGTCAAGGGAATCCATTCCCTATGGGGTGCAGGCACACTGACCCATTAGGCAGTACCTCCCAAACACGGATCACTTCGCTGGGCCCCTCTTCACTTGCTAAATCGAGCGACAACGCTCCGACCAGAAGCCGCTTATTTTTGCCAACAGCAAAAAGTGACACCTTCTCCCCGCGAGAAAGATGGTACCCGAGGTAGCGCACGGCCTGCCCGGGTGTGGGGGGCTCAGCCCGCTGCTCGGAGGTGAGGCGCTGAAGTGGCTGCGGAGTGTGAGGAATTTCCCTTCAGCACACGGCAGCTCCGTCCTGGGGCGTGCTGGCTCCGCGCTAGTTACGGAGCTACATCGGGAGACGCAGCCGACGGGCCATTTTCCTCTGCGCCTGACAAAGACACGCGTGGACGCAGTGCGCCTGCCCCCACCGTGCAGAGCCCCTTCCCCATCAGACCTGGTGCCCCTTCAGCAGCCCTTCGTGTGTTTTGTGCAGTGTACGTTGCCGCCTTGCAAGTCTGAAATGAAGTTTGCACTGCGGGGAAAGCGTCTCGGTTTGTTTCATGTTTCTGTGCTGGACAGTGTTCGGGTACATCCCAACTGCGGCGGCGGTAGGCGACTTACCAGGAAAAGATTAGAGGGTCCACTGGTTTTCAGCGGCTCGCCCAATTTTAACTATGCACAGCTAGAAGTTGAATGCACTGCTTGAGCTAACCACTTTAAAGGTTTTTGTGCATTGGCCAGTTAAGACCCAGCGATTACTTACATCATGGAGAAATACAAGAAACCCACATCCTCCCTGTGACATTCACAAAAAATGAGCAAGCGGCGGCTGGGCGGCAGGCATCCTTCCTCCCGCTCCGCCGGGCTTCGGCCTCGACGGTGCCCGCTAGCGTCCGCCGCCTGTACGGTCCGCGGGAGCCGCAGCCTCGCCGCCCTCGCTACTCCCTGCCCTAAGCAGCTGTCCTCCCCCGCAGCCACCTCGGCCTTTCAAAACGAAATACAACTGATAATAGCTTCGGTTTCCCTTGGTACTTTGTGAATATCAGAGTGTTTTGTAAAATAACACGGCAGACTGCAAGGGAGTTTCCAAAGCAGAATAAGGCATTACAAAGAAAGATTAGTCTATAATTATTTTGTGATAATGTGTCTTCCTTTCTCTGATCACTAATAAATCACCTTACTCTGCAAAGGGAGCAGGATGCCTAACCTGCTTTCTTCAGAGGATACGGGGTCCCGGCGAGAGGGGCATGTTTGAAGGCTCTTTGGACGTACATGATAGCCCCTTTGGGCGAGCAATGATAGCCCCGCGATTAGCGCTGGCTAACGACTGCCACCGTTAGTGCTGAACATCAGAAAATACGGGGGAATGTGGGGCCAGCGCTTCCCTGCTCGCCTAGCCCCTGCGAGAACGGCTGGGCACGGCGGGAGGTCTTGTGGGCTGTCGTTCTTGCAGAGCCGCCTCCCGGCTCACAGCCTCCTGTTTTCAACAGAACAGATTTTTCGGTCCCTATAAGACCCTCCAGTGGCTGTCACATACGCCGGCCAAACCTGACAGGTCTGAAACCGGAGCGAGTTGTGCGAGGAGTTAGTGTTTTTGGTCCAAGGAAGGGAAGCGGGGAGGCAGAGCGGGCCGGGCCGAGGGTGCCGCCAGGCTCGGGGTCGTAGCTCCGGGACTGCCGGTGACTAGGGCGCCCGGGATCATTTGCTTAGCTATTGCTCGAAGGAAAATCAAACCAACCACCAGCTGCGCTGATCGCAAAATGCGGATTTTACCCTGGGACACTGGTTACCTCAGCTCAGTATCACAGTAATTCAAGCTCCGTAAGGCAGGTGACAACGTCTAACTATCCTTTCCTACGCCTTCTGTAGGTACCTGTAAAAAGGCTGTGAAAATGTAAACCATGGCGACGGGAAATGTCACGGAAACTTAATCTCTGTTTACTGACGTCTGCACCCCAAACCAGAAAGCGTTTCCAACGAAATATTACGAGACGCCACCGACACGCAAACCCGTCCCCGAGAGGGTGGTGGGATGCAGATCTTCCCCCAGCTTTGGGTCAGGCACCAATCCTCCGTTAGGCTCTACAGCGATGCTTGTTCTGCCTGAGCCGAATTTAAAAAGAACAAACTCCTGACTTAATCCTTTTTAATCCCTATAGCACCAGAACACGAAGAGCGTGAGTCACTCTATTGGTATAAGATTACTTTTTAATTGCAGTGAAAATCCGTCCTTTCAAAAGCATTAAAGGCTTGACGTTTTTTTTCCCAATACAAGCCAATATTCAGATTACATGGACACTAATCAAATAACCCGGGTTATTTCATTTGTCAACATGTTCATAAGAATTTTCTACCAGGCGTTAAAGGCATTTATATGGAACGACATCTTTCAAAAGCAATGTGGCTAGTACAGATTTAGGGAATATTTGATTATGACAAGACGTTTGATGGTTTTATTTTGCATACCAGCTGTGCTACAAATCTCTTCATACCTCAGTCAAATTCCTAATTTTTTATCCTCCGAGTGCTTTCTATGAAGCAGTAATTTTCATTTTAAGCCAATCATGCAGCTCCCAGAATAGCCTTATATGCGAAAGTGTCAGACTTTTTAAAGGGCAACAGGAAAGAAGGCTTTGGAGGTGTTTTTGCTTGATGTGGGTTTTTGTTTGGTTTTTGTGTTTGTTTTTTTGTTTGTTTGTTTGTTTTCTTTTTTTCTTTGTTTTTCTCCTCCAACTTCAAAATAAACTCCTATTTTTAAAGAACCATTACAAGGGGGAATCCCGTCCACCTTCTGAGTCCCGTCGCCACAGTTCTCAGCCGCTTCCGGGCTAACTTCTGCCTCAGGAAAACCTCCGCGTCCCTCGTGGGCAGGGGTGGCAGCAGGTCTCG
>JANHGL010005903.1:81071-119213 GCA_024611195.1 Ceyx melanurus | reverse complement strand
TGGGGCGGGCCGGGGCGGGCGGCGCGGGGGGGTGGAGGCGATGCGGCGGGGTGCGTGGGGCTGGAAGCACACACGAAGATGCACACCATTTACCAGCACAAGTTAAGAGTATATCTAAAGACCAAGCAAACACTAGACACCAGAAGCAGAGCAAATAATTACAAGAAATTCATTGGAGGTGAAACTGGGCTGACTTGGCCAATGCAGTTTCACAACATCATCAATTCAAGGCTTGCACAGGGTGATTTTTCTCTCCATCCAATTCACTAAGGAGTTGCATGCTACTTTGGTGGATTTTCTGCACAATTACAGATTATTGCCATGGTAACAGATGCATCACATGACAACTTTGTTACCTCAGAGACAAGAAACAGCTGCTTAAAGAAACAGGCATCCTCCAGGAATAGGGATATTTCTCTTTTTTTTTTTTCTTTCCTGTTGGCCTCATATAGTTTTAGGAGTCCTCACTGATTTTCTCATGGATGAGGCTTTCATCATTTTGATAGTTAAAAATGTTTCAGTGCATCAAATGAAAGTTATTTTCTCCCTCATATTTTTCCTTCTTACTAAGAAACACAGTGTTTGTTTGAATAAAATAAAATAAAATAGAGTTTCTGTCATTCTGAGAGAAGCGAAATGGCTTTGTTTCTCCCTCATCAGCATCATTCCACAGTACTGCCATTTTGGTTTTATTACGTTAAATGTTATTGAAACATTGTTAATAATATTATTTGAGAGAAATCCCAGATACCCTGAAGTCAATACTACTTTTCCATTGGTTTGAGGGAGGTCAGAAGTTCTCTCTCACCCCACTCACAGACTGCACCAGACTTGGCACTGATGGTGCAAACCACTCTTCCCAGTCCGACACTCCACCCTGGCCCTGCTGCATCTCCAGCACCTGCCCTGTACAACCCACGCATCACAGGAGACCTTCAGCTGCCTCAAAGTCACTCTGCTCCCTTGCTGCCAGGAGCTGCCGTGGTAATTAAAGACCTCCTGGCTCCTGGGCTGGTGCTCAGACCACTTCAGCCCACAGTGACTGTCTGATTAATTAAAGGCTTATAATTAACCTTCAGGGCTGGAATTTCCCAAAGACCTTCATGGGCTGAGGTGCACAAATCCCATCAACTTGAATGGGAAGCTGCAATCAAATTGCTTTTTGTCCCTCAGTTGGAATTCCCCTGTGCAGCAGCAATGTAAAGTGTTTCTCTTTCCTAGGTTTGGACATGTTTCCCTGGCCTCGCAGAACTTCCAAGGCCTCAGAGAGAGCTGGAAAATAAATGATGCACAGAAAACACTGCAGTGTCCCTCTGTGCTACCACCACCACTGCTTATGTTATGGGTTTGCACAACCAGAGCTCAGAGTCAGCACTGAGCTCTGCCTTACCCAGAGGAGTTACTTTAGATTTACTCCATAATAAAGGAGATCAGGAGTCTAGCCCACAGTTTTCATGCAAATAGCTTCAGTAATGAGGACTAAGAAGATAAATACATCTGACATGTGAGAGAAACCCAGATGTACTTTTCTTTCATATTTTTTTCAGTTTCTTTTAAGAAAGAGATTTTTTACCTCAAAATGTTCACTGGGAAGACACCTCTGCATAGGACATTTTTGTTAATGAGGCCACTGCCTTAATGTGGTTTGCTCCAGTTAAATATTTCTGGTAAATGAAGTTCTGTTATATAGCTTAATTTGAACTGGTTTTTTGTTGTTGTTTTTATTTGACCACATGGAGCTCAGTGACTTGTAACCCAGTCCCTCAGACTATTTTTAAATTTCATGTGGACCTTTTTCAGTCATTTGTAGGTTTTTTTTAGAAGCATGAGAATGGAAGGACCAAGAAATGTTTCTTTATCATTGAGAGCTTTTGTTTCACAAGCGCACAGGATCACAAGTGAAATGAATTTGTTTGGCTCTCAGCCCAGGCTCTGGTGAAGAGGAAATTACAGTTTATTAGCAAAGGCTCCTAATCTTCTAATTTCTGGTTCACATTAGCATTCTATGGAAGATGTACATTTATCCTACAGCTTACTTTTTGGACAAATCATCCAGAGCACAGCAGACAAAATTGGACAGCCCAGTTACTGCAGGCTGTTCACAATCCTGAATGGCTGATTTGCACAAGACTTCAGGGCCTCACTCTTCCCCTCCCTTTTTCCCCAATTCCCCTCTGTCCTCTGGCTTCATTGCACTGGTGCTACTGATGCTGGCAGGATAAGAAACCTTTAGTTAAGGCAGTAGTAATAAAAGGTCGCAAGAGAGAGAACAAGGACCCCTCCGACAACTGCACTCTTGATCCTAGAGATCAAGCTGTATTGAATTGGCTTTGAAAAACTCAGCAAGATCTCACCTAGGTGCCACTCAGGGTATTTTCTAGATCATCCCACCCCCCACTTACTTGTTGAGCCCAACAAACATTTTGGTTCCACTTGGTGACAAAGAAAAGGGGGAAAGGGATGCTCTTAGCAAAGGAGAAACAGAAAATCAGCCAATTGAAACCCTCCAATCTTAAACAGGACATTAAGCAGAATTAACAGACTAGACCTCCAAGACATCAGAAATTCCCAGTTGAATAAAAGATTGATTTCAAAGACTCAGAGATACCTCAAGGCCAGCATTTCCAAAGAAGACAGGAGATGATTGGAGCTGAAGCATTCCTCTTGTTCAGTGCATTTGAGTGAGCACTTTAAGTCTCCAAAGATTGAACTATAAAGAGAAATTAGTTTATTAATAATTCACAGGCTCCAAGAAGAAAAAATGTCAAAAGCATATGCTCATGAACAAAGCTGATTTTATTTTCCCTGTTTAGAATTGAGCAACATGTAGAAAAGTGGAGGGTGTCTAGCTCAGAAATTTAATTCAGGGCTTTCTCTCTTCCTTCCCTTTAACCCAAGCAAGCATATATTCTGACTTCCTCATAACTGCTGAAAGTTCTTCAAATCCCAAATGGTTTATGTGAAACATTAAAAGCACACTATCATCTTCAGCTCTTTAATAGTTTAGGACATTTTCATGGCATAGTTATTATCCAATAGCTCTTAATTGCAGCTTGTACATTTCAAGACAACACATTCACAAACTGGAATAACAGAGATTTTAGGCTTCCCATCCAGGAACATGGTTTAGCTCATGCCTCCTGTTAGGCACTCCAGATATCTCACTGAGTCTGGCACTGTCTTGTCCCACATTTACAGATTTCATATGCCTGGCATATTAATATGCTTAAAACCATTCATGTTATTCCTCCTACACTTAGACATTATGGCTGTCTGTTATAATTTCGATAATTACTTGATTATAGGACACTAGATAAATACAGGAATCTAAGAACATGCTTATTAAAATGCACTAGAAGACAGACAATAAGGAGGTTGTGAATTTAAGATAAATTGTCTTCCACTGCCCAATGGAGAAATTACAATCACAGTACGGTTGTCTTCACAATTTTTGTCCTCCTGTATTCGGTTGAATATTGGTTCTTCTTGCAAAGGTCCTTGTTTCCCTCTACTGGAGAGCTGAATGCAAAAATTGAGAATAAAAAGATAGTTTAAAACATACATACATTGGCTCAGAATTGATTTTGAAGCTTCCATTTTGTCATTAGAGAAAATAAAACTGAAATAAAAAATTTAAACAAAATATTTCAAAAATGTTCATGGAAAACATTTATTTCCCTCATATAGACTTTTAAGGAACAGGTCTCACACCATCAGTTTTTGACCCTCACCTACTGATCTCAAAATGCTTTTGCAGCCCTCTATAAGGTCAGTAGCTCTCATATCATCACTGGACTACTGAAATTACATGTGAAAAGGGCCATAAGGTTCCTTCATCCTTCTACCAGTGCAGGTAAGTTTGTAGCATAAAGACCAGACATAGATGCAACATGAAAGCAGGAGGAACTATTAACTTCCCTGGTATTTTCCAAGCTGATATAAAAGATGCAGGCATAGAGGACATCTGCCAGCTGCTCCAAGCTCCTGGGGAAGACAATTGCACAGCTAAAGACAGCTCACTTTCCTTCTCTTAACTTCATCTCCCTATTGCAGATTGGACCATTATGGGATATAATTAGCCTCAGTTTCACACATGATTAGGCCTGGAAAGTTTGATTCAAATAACACACTTGCTAATCAGGAGTGTAATTAAATTTAGGATGTGGCTGTTGGTTGGGGAATCTTCTCTAGTTAAGCAGCAGTAGGTGATGGTGGGACTGTAAATGTGGGTCCTGATCCTGACTGCCAGGCCCTGTCCTGTCTATAGAGCTGTACAGTGTTCCCTTTGCTGCATGAACTAGGGAAAAGACTCCAAGGCAGAAGCAAGACCAATTTTTGACATCTTATTTGGGTAGTGGGGACATGGCATAGCTTCCTCATAAAATGTTTGAAAGTTTCAAAACCAGCCTAGTTTTTAACTGTTTGTTTGCCAGCAGCCTGGTCCAGGGAGTCTGGGAGGACTATAAGCAGGCAGGAGGATTCCGCATCTCTAATGAACTCTCTGAATATGGCAGGTTTCTCCCAAATGTGCTCTCTGGGATGGAAAGCTAGGGCTACTCCATGTGCTTTTATCCTGAAAAGGGCTAAGCAATTAACTACTACTCCTAGGGGTTTTTTTTCCCTTATCTCAGGAAAAGTTCTCATGCCATGACCCAATCTCCACAAAGACAAACCAGATTATGAATTAGAATTACATTATTCATGTGTCAGTCCCATTTGCTTCTCAGTTTCCATTACACTGAATCACAGTATTACTGCTTTTGGAAGGAATCTGATGATAAAGGAAGCCACCTCCCAAAAACTGATGAGAACGATAAAAGTAACAGAAGAGGCCAAACATGATCATCCTAAACAAAATCCACCAACAGCAGGGCCCTGAAGCAGCTGTGATTCCCACGGGACTCTGCTCTGACTCAGAATATGGGCTGCAGCTGATGCTCATCCCTCTGGATCATACTCACAGCCAAGAAACCGTTGTTCTCTGAATATACTTTTAACCATGTGATTTTTTTTCCCCCAAAGATAATGACTTATTTCACCTCTGAATGAACCAAAGTGGAACTTGTTCCAGAGCAGGACTACAAGAATGTAAAAAGCTTAGATAAACTCTTTGTGAGATTACTTTCATTTTATTCCTTCTCTTTGCAAGGAATGTGTGGCCAGGAGACAAAGATCGTTTTCCTTTCCGCAGGTTCCTCACAAGACACAGAGTTGACAGTGCACAAAGAGCAAAGCAGGTTCAGTTGCTCTTGGCTGCTCTTACTTGTTTCCTAATATTTTGCATCACTCAAGCAAAGGATTAGGCTTTTGTTGCTGCAATAGGTGAACTGCAGGAGATTTCAAAGTCTAGAGTTACTATTTCACCCTCTCCCAGGCCAATTTCCTCTTGGCTCCATCTGGAGTCCTTGAAATCAAGGGAAGTTTTGCCTAGCTATGAAGTGAGTAATGATTCCAGGAATCAACATTTGGAGATAATACCAAATTGAATATCTTTGCTAAATTAATTTTCCTCCTAAGGTCATCTCTGTAACACTCAAGCACACTATGTGTTATGTGCAAAATAAACCAGTCTCTATCTGTTTGTCATAAAGCAGTTATATGAATTACTGATCATTTTTCCACAAGGCACATATGATTTGAGGCTATTAGGTGATGCTTGTCCATACCTCCACCAATTGGATGTGTTCCTTGGAAGAGGCTGTCCAGGGTTTGGTGGTAATAAGCCAGTGCAGGCAGCAAAATCAATCTCAACAAGTTTCAGAGGGACCCTTCCAAAGCTTCCAGCATGTGACAGAGGGCTCCTAATGAGAGTGAGAGATCATATTCATGGCATGAGTGACAGGTGAAAGGGAAGATTAACGTTAGCATACACCTGCTCTTTGGTGTCCTAATTAAGACCTCCTACTGTCAGCAGTAACATAAGATGCAAATCTGTCACTGCCCTTCCCCCTTCTCCAAGAAGGCTGCAGCAAGATTTGGAATAAACTACAATGAGAAAAGAAATGTAAAAGCTTGAATGTCCTCTTCGCTCTGCGAATCATTCAATTGCTTACTAGTTTCCCTTTCCTGCCTTTTCCCTGCCACCCCTCACCTCATTCTTCTCATGAAGAGCAGGAATATGACCTGTTTCAGCAAGGGATGCCTGCCCTAGGGACAAGCCTGTGGACAGACTGGAAAGCCATGATTTGAATTGACAATATTTATCCCGGCTTTAAATTCATTTGAACCAACCTTGCTCAAGCCACTGGCAGTAGACAGAGGAAATAGGTGGAAATATCATTGAAGCAGATGCACAGAACTGAGAACGAGGGAGCTGTTCATCAGCTTATCCTGCACTGGGTCTAAGGAACTGCTTCTGAGGCAATATTTTAATGCAACATTGGCAATCTGTGCTGGAATATTGCAAATCCATGAGTAGCTCTTGTGAGTGCTTTTCCAATATGTCCATACTATCCTTTTTGTCTCCTCCTACTGTCCAATATTAATCAAATATTGCTTATCTGATGAAATTCCAGCTGCCAATGTACCACAGACTTCTGCTCAAAAGTAATTGTCCTTTCAGCTTTCTTGTAGTTGGTGTGTGAGTGATTACAACAAATTTGTATCCCTTGCTTTGTGAAAAAAAAAAAGTTTAGAGGAGGTTTGAAAAGCTTTTTTTTTTTTTTTTTTTTTTTTTAGTAGGTTAAAATTCAGACCAACAACAAAATTTTGGGTAAGTCTCCAGAGACTGGTCCTCTAGGACTACTGCCCCTGTTCCTCCCGCCCAACCTGATGGCCGGGGGTGAGCACATTGCGTGGCAGGCAGACAGCCAGGGCACTTGGCCTTTCCTTCCTCCTCCCAGATCTGCTGGCTCTTGGAAAACATGCATCAATTTGTTTTTCTCCCTTCAGACAGAAAATAAAATTGGCAAAAATCTTCCCAGCAGGAAGCACTGTTTAAATTTTCCCAAGGGGAGGCAGCAATCCAGCAAAGTCAGAATTTTCCTGCAGAAAATTTCAATTTGCGTAAAGACAATTTTTATTAGAACAATTTTTTTTTTGACAGGAAGCATCTAGAAGATCCATTCCAGATCTTTATTGGCAGATAAATTAACTCATGCATTTCACAACTTTGGACTCATTTCTCCTTCAGCAAACTGTCAGATTTTGACCACGCAATTAAAAATAACTCAAATCCTTTAGTTAGTTGGTCTATTGCACTTTCTGTCTCGGATAACTTAGCAGAAATGATCTGAAACAAATACATACAATCAAAGTCCTTAGAGCTCTGGAAACACTGATGTACAGAAAGGGAATAAAATTCATACGATACTCTTCATCTATCTAGTCATGTAATCTTTTGACACTATCATAGACAGGAGCTAAGTGGAATGCAATAGCTCTATGGCTCAGTTTCTCAGATTCCTACTTATACTGAAATTAGAGCTATGAAATCCTCTTTCTCCTAGTGGTGTTGTGAGAATAAATTCTTTAGTGGCACTAAAAGGCCCTCAGATATCATGCTGAGTGCCTGCAAGGATACATAAAAAGATGGATGATTTGTGTCCTTAGTCCCCAGAAACTATTACGTTCCATTGCTCTGCAAACCTATCTGTTCTACTAGTTCTACTCTAGCTCTGCTTCCAAAGTTGTTTGCATCCAGTTTTCTTCTCTGTATGCACATTCAATGCGGTTGGGACTGGCAAATGATGAAAAGAGTGAAAATGATGTTATGGAGAAAATGTACCAGAAAGAGGACATACCAAACATTGGTTTCAGGGGGCAGGTCACTGCCAGTGGGCTCCGTGACAGGCTTTCCCCAGCTTACTCTTCCAACTCTTCTCTGCTGTTCTCAGCCAAGGACTCAGGCAAGTGCCAAGAGATATAAGGCACAAACTCTGCAGATAAGAGCAAAGCAAACACACATTAGGAATTTTTCCTCCCTCCAGGTAGTCATCATCTGTTCCTGCCCTCTCCCACCCCACCTGATTTTCCCACATCACTATAACTGCTCCCTAGTTTGACTCTGTCAAAAAAAGATTAATTAACTTCAACACTTTTTGGTAGGTTTTCCCAAAACAGATCGTTCTGAGAACACTAAATGACAAGAAGCTGGGGCACAGTGTCCACAGACAGCCTGGTTTCCAGACTGATGTGCTGCTTTACCCCAGCTGTCACTCCACTCTGGAGAATTATGGTCGTCTATGAAGATACACTAGCAGGGAGAGTGCATGGTGCCTGGCCTGGGATGAGGTTGGGATGGTCAGGAAATTTGTGAATAGTTATTATGCAGAGACATGAAAAAAAAAATACATCTGCATTTATGTATTAAAGGATGTTAATTTGCTCAGAGTAATTTTCCATAGATTTTATTGATTGTCTTCAGGCTTTGAGGGTTTAACTGCCATGTCAATTTGCCCACTTTAATTTAGCATGTGGATGACATATAACAACAAACTGGTTTTATCACTTGAAACCCTTTGTAATTAATGATAGACAAAAGAGGTATAGAGAAAACATTCTGGGTAAGCACATTCCTTTTCCTTCTCTTTCATCCTGGAAAAGCTCTTAAAACTTTGAGCTTCAGAAAAATTTTTTGGAAAACTGTTAAATACAGAAGCATAGCTGCAGTAGCAACAACAATGGTGCAAAGCCTAAGTCACAGAACTGGAATTATTGCAATAAGGTTTGTTCCAGGTTTAGAATAAGAAGAACAGATATCACTATGAAAGGTCTCCATCAGTGTCTTCAGCCTCTTCATTTTTTACTTCTGTAAAAGTGTCTAAAAAAGTCTAAAAAATGCTAGGAAGGAAGTCAATTTTTTATCACAAAAAAGAAAAAAAAAAAGAAGAAAAAGCGGCAAATCTGGATGGGATCAAACAGGGATACAATTGTTCTGCCACTGGTTTAGTTTACAGTACTGGGCAACACATCGGACACCTCCCTGTTTCATTTGTCCATCTGTAAACTATTAAAACAATTCTCACTCCAGCATCCAGGAGAAATCAATCATCAAGACTGAACTGAACCAAATAGTAGTTAAGGTCTTGGATGGAAGACATAATAGAAACACAAACATTTTTACTTGAAGTGTTATACTGCCCTCAGTATACCAGTAGACTCTACTGGTGATGATATTAGACAATGAACATTCTCCTTGCTTTCAGGACAGACTGTGCTTTCAAACATTTTTTCAGAGGATTATATAGCAATAATATTTTCTTTATCCTGAATCCCTTGCAAGGCTGCACCCAGTAATAGGCATTGCAAAAACTGAGTTTTTAATTCTGAGAGACAGCTCTGGTTACTCTCAAGTAGATGCCTTGCAAGCAGACTTCCAAGCACCTTCATGGTGAAGCACATTAGAGAAATTTTTGAAATTAACTCATCTTGTCCTGCCCCATTACTTGCACAGAGCAGCAGTATTGACAATTCTAAGCACTTAACATCATGGTGTCAAGACTCTAAAGCCTTCACAGACGACTTTGAGGTCTTTAAAGGGGGAATACACTTACATTATTGTCATACTTGACTTCTGGTTTTGGTCGTACTTTGAATTCTTCCCCTGAAATCACTTGATTTGGGTTTTTCTTTGGGTTTCTGAATCACAGCAGAAACCCCTCTGTAATCCCATAAATCCAGCACCTGGGGCTTTGATAAAGATCTTGAAGTACTGCAAAGTACATTTATTCTAAAAGTGGGCAACACTATCAAGCTCACCAGAAAGCATAAACAAATCACTAAATTTGTTCAATATGGAGACAGCCATAAAACAGAACCTGTCCAGATCACTTCTTGAAGGTGTATTTCTCCAGCAATTCTACTGCTTCCTTCCAGTGACTGCCCAAAGAGCCACAGCGTGGCAGCCAGCACAGGGCTTGAGCCACATTTATCACAACTGCAGGTAAATCAACAGAAGCTCTTTTAGCAGTGTTTCACCACAGATAAAAAGACTTCTAGGAATTCTATTTATTTTCTTCTTTTTTTTTTCTTTTTTTTTTTTTTTTAAGAAGCATCCACTTTATACTGAAAATTACCTAAAATACTCCAGAGTTTATTTTCAGTAAATAATATAGAGAGACTAGGATGCAGCTAGAATTTGAGCTACAAGCTACAATAATTATGGCACTGTCTTACTTTCTATGAATACTGTCAAAGCCCTACAGGCTAAACAGATTGGGAAACTGAAGTCTTCACAGAAGTCACCCCACTGCCCAGTCCCCTATTCCTCCTGGCTCCACTATGGTCCTGTAGTCACTTGGCTGCATTGACTTCCCAGACATAAACCTGAAGACCTCATATCTGCCTGTACTAACTGATGCTTTCCTTCCCTATGCACCTTCAGTATGCATTTATCCAACAAAATTATTATTATGTGGCACAGGCACAAAGCACAGAAACAATGCACGTGACAGCTTCCCATGTCTTTCCAGGCACTTTTGTTCAGAAATTTTCTTCCAAACCCTTAGGTCTAGCCATTTGACAGAGGTGGCCTTGTCATGCAGAAATAACAGCACGTCATTAACTGTGAGCTCTGTGCCCTCCTCAGCTTTGAACAAGCCAAAGTTGCTTGTGGAGCTTCCATTGGTCCTAACAATGCTTTCAATTTCCCAAATGTTTATGTGACTCTTGGTTGGAAAAGGATGGAAAGAAGTCCAGGCACATCTCTCTAAATAGATCTGTGGGTAACACTTTAGCTACACATTGAACTTAGATTTAGTAGCATCATTATTGCATGTAATGTTTATTTTATTAGGTTTATTTTATTAGTGTGCCCACAGCAGAATGTAAGCCTTGTCTTTGTCAACTCAAAAGGCACCCCACAAGAAGCTCTGAGTAGAAAAATATGGTGCACTCATTTTTTCCTTTGGAAAAGCCAAGCAGATGCTGATGAGTGGATAGTCACAATAAGTGTGTGTCTTGAATACAGTGCTAAGCTCCGAAGCTCAGTTGAGTTAACTGGTGGGAAGTTTGGTTTAATTTGATCCTGTCTCTGGGTGTTCATAAAATAATGCAATTCAGCTTTAACCAGATGAGGAGCATCATCAAAATACATTATTTAAATCCCACCCCCTCAGCCACGTGGCCAAATTGGAAGAAGTGTCACTTAAGTATCTCCTTCCAGGCCAGGAAAAGATCAGTCACACTTTAAATTAAGTGTCTCAAGTAAGGATTTAATTTAGACTTAATAAGACAGTGATTGTACATTAAATACCATTGGGTTATTAAAACCATATTCATTGAGGTTTTACAGCTATGTCAGGACAATATGCCATAAATGGAAAAACTGCTAACAAGGCACAATTATTGATTCTGACAACATGTGCTAGATAGGATGCATTCATATATTCAATAAAAATGAGATAAACATAGAAGAAACACCCACAAACACGTTTTCCAAAGTCTCCATGAACCCCTTCATCAATGAGTCAGAGCACTCAGAAACAAAAGTGAAGTTATCCTCATCATCTCCTTAACAATGAGATTTGTCCTGTTGTGGGAGAAACTGAGGCACTGAGCAGGCTTCAAAGGCATTCCTTAGGCTTTGCTTAAAAACTTTTGGGAAGGAAGAAATTAGATAGATAACTAGACTTGTGCTTCTCCTGTGCCTTAACCACAGGGCAAACCTGGTAGAGAAAAGACAGGGTGGGGCTAAACAAAGAAGCTGCTGATCCATCCCATCTACCCAAGGACACAACTATGCCCAAACATGAGAGAGGACATTCAGTGAGGTCTTCCAGGGCAGTCTTCAGATGAAGAGTGCAATGTCTGGGCAGACCCACAGCACCTTTGTGCTTGGGATGAGTGAAGCTGAGTAGATCCTGAATGCATTGGAGTTTCTGTGCAGGGAGCTGGCAATGTCTTTGCAGAATGTTGGGATCAATATTGTATTTGCATATATTATTTATATACAAATATGCATATATTTGTGTGTATGTGCATATATAATATGTATACACATATATATGTATAAGAGGACTTTAAGGAGGGACTTTCCCACCAGTGCAAAATTTGGAAAAGAAGAATGTTTATACAAAGAAAACATTTCCTTTGCCAGCGAATTTCTGTACTCCACTTACTGTTATTAGAGACATTTGTGTTTAGATCAGAGCTCCCAGCCCTGCCCCTCCTTCCATCTGAGCCTAC
Organism: Ceyx melanurus; assembly: GCA_024611195.1. Classification (NCBI taxonomy): domain Eukaryota; kingdom Metazoa; phylum Chordata; class Aves; order Coraciiformes; family Alcedinidae; genus Ceyx; species Ceyx melanurus. The sequence goes on along the minus strand of JANHGL010005903.1, from coordinate 107,087 downwards.
ACAAATTGCATAATCCACTGCTTGTGGCATCATCATCTGTTGCTATAGAGATAGGCAAAAACTCTGTGGTGATGGTGATGATGATGTCAAACTGCTCAGCCAGATAACTCCAGTATCAAGATAGAGAAGGAGAGGGCCCGTAAACAGAAGCAAAGCATCATCTCCAGCAGTCAGTAAAAGGAAAGGTAATATTATTTATAGACCTTTAAAAGTAAACAGATGTCATCTCCCAACAAGCATGACTTGAAAGCTTTCTCTAGTGTGAAAGTCCTCAGCCCTGCTCCTGCTTTCAAAGGCTTTGCTTCATCAACACAACTTGTCAATTGCTCTTTTATTCAATGGGCTCTATAAATTTGGGAGTATGCTGCTCCTGCCATGGGAATGTGGCAACCCTATGAATACTTTGTCTGTCTCATATTGTGGCTATGTCTGGAGATGGGCTAAGAGTGAAAATGCAGATCCACTAGTCATAAGCAATATATATTGCTCCTATTCAGGACTTCAAACAGGATTCAGACCTGGTTGCTCTGCTGTTCTGCTAAAGAACAACACCCAAAAGCTCCATGGCAGGGAGCTCACAGGGGTGGAAGGGAGGTAGAGACATAGCTGTGGTGAGGCCCCCACTCCCAAGTCTACACAGAGATGCCAGAATTGCAGTTTTCCTTAGAAATGAAAATATTTCTGGCTCTTGGAATTGGAATGCCCTGATTGTCAGGCCTCATTATCTGCACTGGAAGTCCCCAGGGATGTCCAATGAGGCCATCCCATACCACATAATGGAGCATCCTACCCTAGCTCCCAGGGGAAGGAAGGTCTGTCAAGCTCAAAACTTGAAGGCAAGTCTGTCTCTTGCTCCTACGGTTTAGGCAGACCAGGCATTAGAGGGACTGGTCCAGCAACTTGTGCCAGATTCTGCAAACCACTGGGGAATGAGATGCAGAACCTGAGCCACCACCACTAGGTAAAGGCAGACTGGATAGGCGGGTAGCTGTAGAGGCTGAAGGACTGGCCTAACTGCCTGCACCACACTATGTACAGCTATCCATAGGTACCATGATGTGAGGAGGGCTTTGGGCTGGCAAAGTGAGGTTGTCTTCATTAGCCTCCACCAGGCAGATCACAAAATCATTCAATCCCTCTTCCTAGCATGGATTTCAGTACAGCAGCAGCCAACCTGACAGACAAGTGGAGGTGTGTTTGTTGCCACCAGCACTAACACACACGCAGCACTGTTACAGACTCCCCCTGCCCTGAACACCTCACAGCCACCATCTCACTGCTTTGGGATCTCAGGCTTCTGCCCTGATGTACAAATTTAGGAGCTACTTTGGTCTGTAAGTACCAGTCATGGGGAAGCAGATCTTGTCTCAGACTTACATTTTATCTTCAATTTCTGCCTATATTCAATTTGTCCTCCTAGACTTTCAATAAAATTAAAACACAAGTTTACATGACAGTTGAAGGAAGTTGTTCTGAAATACATTCATATTTTACAATTTCTCTAAACAGGACAAAATAGTGACTTAGTTTCTTTCTGCCCCAGACTGTTTAATTACCAGGGTATCATGGAATGCCTGCATTGTAATAAAACTCCAGTGTGTGTCCAGGTACCAGGGGATTTATTAACTTGCACTCAACACTGGCAATCAGCAGCCAGGGTCAGATGTGCCTGGTGATGATGACATCATCATTTTTGGCAGCTCTCTTCAACGAGTGTTGGGTGAGGTAATGCCCCCAAAATTAAAACTGACAGCAGAATTAATAATGATAGATTCTTTGAGCCTTCTCTTTCTGTTTTAAATTGGTTTTCTATTTCTTCCATCGGGGGTTGCCAAAAGATCATCATAACATTCACCCAGCATTTCAGCACGCCACCAGTAAGAGTGATAGGGGATGCTGGTGAGTGTTACTGGGTGAGTAGGTTACTTAAGGATAGTTTTGTCACATGCATGCACTGACTGACTGCACTTTCTACTGGAGATGGGCAGGTGTCGTGGCAACAGTTGCCAACCTCATAGACATGTCAATGTTCAACTCTGTGTGTGTACAACTGGAAATAACTTTCAGGGCTATGGCTGTCAGCAGCTGAGATAGTGCCTACAGATTTACATCAGCTTCAGTCAGAGAAAGGTTGTGTCAGAGCATACTTGACTCCAGAGCTTTAAGGTATCTCCAGCTGTACACCACAACATACCTACTGGTCAGGATCATTAAGTCCAGAACACCTTGCCCAGAACATCCATGGGTATTTTCAGATTGCAAGTAATTTTTTTTCTTTTTTTTTTTCTGCAGTTTGCAGGTGGTTTAGCCTGTCTGTCCCAGGAGATTTTTGTTTACATGTTTTTTAAGTTTTGCAAGGGAAAGGAAGGGAAACTCAGGCTGTGGCAGACACCCTGTGATCAAGCTCCCTTAGCCTAAGACCTCAGTAGCCACAAACCAATGCCACAAGTGTTGAGCATATGCTTCAGCCAAACTGACCTGGTGCAAACGGGTCTGCTGACACGAGGGGACATGAAACTTCTCCTATTTAAATGTCTGAACTTGGACACATTTTTTGCTTGATTGAAAATCAGATGGAAAGGTCTTTCTGGGACAACCCTGAAATCTATTACAGCTGTGAGCAACCATGCCATCACCACTAGGTCCCAGGGATATGACTTGGATTTCCTGTACAAAAGACACAGCATCCAGAGTCCCACTTTCTATCCCTAGCCCCCTTCTACTCCCACCACTCCCACTATCTGAACGTTTTGCTTCCATGCATTCTACTAAGAATCATATCCTGACATTTGTCTGTGCTGTTTTTACCTGCCCTGCTCCTTCCTCCCTTGTCTACATTCTCCAGTGAGATCAGCACAACCAAACAACAAAGCCTGAATGCAAGTCTAAACTTCAAAGTCAGCTTTCTTACATGAGTTTGCCAAACTGGCCAGAAGAAGACTTGAAAGAGTATCAAAAGCAAGTACCTGTCTTTTTCCTGTTGTGTTCTGTCATAGCAGCAGATGGAGGGGTCTTGGGTATTTGTATAGTCTATTGACAAATTAAATCCTCTGATGATCATTAGGATCTAAAATGAAGAAATAGAAAATACTGGAACTGTTTTGATCTCAAGCAGCTTATATTATATAGTATTTACTATCCCTAATAATCATCTAGCTCAGATAAAATCCATCTCACCAGTTCACTGTTCTGCCTGAGCACAAGATATAGACCCGAGCAATTGTGTGCACTTAAAACATGATAAGAGCACTTTATAGTCTTTGTGTGTAAATGGATGGTACAGTGCATGGAGCAGTCCTTGAACACTCTCAGGAAAAAGACAGACCTCTGTATACCCTACAATCCTTGAATTGTCCCCACCCCTTGCTCTATATTCAGGAGCAAAGACATACTGCCTCTATATTGCTAAGTCAAAAAGAAGACATGGAAATCTGAAATAATGACGGAAGAAATGAGCAAATTTTTGGTCATTGTTTAATTTTCTAAGAGAACAACCCCACCTAAGATTCCTTCTGCCAACTCTGACACAGTGACCAAAGATAAAGACAAATATGTCTCAGAGATGGAGCACAGCTGTTAAACTAACAGTGGAGGCGGGGGGGGGGGGAATCCACACAATAATGTAATAAGTAGCTGTGCCCTTTCCATGTTTCTCCCTCCAATGTTATTGCTGAGAAATGGAGATTTTAATTCTTCCCATACAGATGTTGTCCTTAAAACTTCTACTAATAACCTTGTAGACCACCATTTCTCTAATGCTGATAAAGGGCTTTATTAATTAAACCTCACAACATTTCTGAAAGTGTCAAACTGAACAGTGCAGCAGCCTCATTGCAAAACACAGCACTTCTAAAAATGTGTTTGTGGGTTTTGCACAGCCACTCTTCCCCTCCCTCCCTGTGTTCATATCATTTGCAAAGGAACCTTTTTTAAGCAAAATTTCCACCCTGATACTAAAGCTAAATGTTTTGCAAAAATTATCTTGATTACGCTGCAGATTTCAACAGAAAGGTTTGTGAAGTTCAGGGTGGACTAACTCATGCCTCTCAGAGAAAGAAGGGGAGAAAGTGCAGTCACTCCAGACCCTGATCTTGAGGTCTGAGTTTTATACTGAAAAAAACTTGGAAAGATTACTTTTCATGTCAGCACAAAACCATCTCAAAATCGCAAAATGTGGTCACCAGACACAGTTGTAGTTTACATCTAGTTCTCTCATCAGGCAAGGTTGAGTCTGCTTTATATTTCCCTTTCAGGTAGTGGAATTGATAGTACAAGTAATTACGACAATAATGCCTCTGGTATTACCTACTTGTAACAACCCCTTCACGTGGCCACGTACATATAGCATGGCATGTATATGCTTGACTCTACTTCATTAAGAAATAAACATGAGATTTGCTATTAGTACTCTGTTGTACTCTCCATTTCTTTACTTTGACCTCTGAGTAGGAAACTCAACAAGGGTTTTACCCGCAATGAGGCCCTTTAACCACACGTTCATTCTGGCTTTGCCTCACTGCATGGTGCTGGTCCTGAGGACTCCAGAGAGGTTTGCAGCAAGCGGATGAGCCCTTGGTTTTGTGCTTAGTTCATGTAGGCTCTGATTCTGCAGATTAATTAAAGGTAGATAAGATATTAGAAGAGAGCATCACACTTAGCACATACACTTCCATGTTTGCTGAGAATCCAGACCCTCTCTGTGAAACTTGAGCCCCCATGGAGTTTGACTGCTAAATTTAAAAACACATCAAGCAAGAACTCATCTAAGATAAAGCAGCTGATGCAGAGCTACCTACAGGAATATATATATTGGCAGCCTAGATTCACACAATCTACCTGGGAAAATAACAAAAAAGCAAGACCTATCTTCACATCAAGTACCAGCTTCACTCTTATTAATATTGTGGATCCTGTGGTGGTTTCCTTCACTCCACAAACCACTAATTTAATGTACAGTACAGTCATTCTACGTGGGGGGAAAGAGAAATTCTTTCTTCCTTCCTGTTGGAAAACTCTTTGGCAGTAACGCTTGGATTGTTTTCTTTGTAAATTATATTCATGCTGTTTTCAAGATGTTTTCCTGACTTTATTGAAATTTGACCAATTTAACGAGTAATGTAGAACTTGTTTCCATGTTAAAAAACTCTCAGAGCTGCTTGGGAATAATTATTAAAACTTCCATGTGTGCAGCAAAGCCAGTCAGTTTTTCAAACAGAAAAAAAAAAAAAAGTCCACAACACAAGGACATTGCTCTAACAATAGGCAAAGTAGTGCAAAACCCAAGGCCACCAACCTTTGGAGACCAGGGGCTGCACTGGCTCTATGCCAGGAACATAATACTCACACCTAGTTTTCATGCCAAATTCCATTTTAAAAAAATCTTAATCACAGATAAGGGACCAATACAAAGCCCTGAAATCAATTGAGAAGCTCATATGGATTCTAACAGAATGAAAATCAGGCTCCAAAGACCTGATGTCTTGCATAGCAGTTACACATGCTCCTAACTCCTTCAACTCCCCTTGAACCAGCACTTCGGGAAACAAAGGAAATGTGGTTTGCTGTAAGTCCTGCTTGCTGCAGGTATACATTACAGGTAGAGCAGCCACATAGTCTCTGTATTACATACATGTCAGCTGTGTCCAGCCCAGAAAGCCAGTAGGTATCTTTCAAAACACTTTGATTTTGTGAAATAAGAATGGATGTTAAACCTAAGTGTGCACTAAAGGTTTGATAGTCTTCGTGCTCGCACCTCCGTGCTCCACAGAATTAATCTGCTGCTTTGTTTGGGTTTTTTTAACTCTCTCCCCAAAGGCATAGGGATCCCTTTTGATGGGCAGCTGTCAAGATTCACCCCCTAAACTGAGGGATTTACCAGCAGCTACACATTACTTTAGTAATGCATTTTAGAGCGCCATTTTTGGAAGCAATTATTATTGTTCAAAGCAAACCAGCAACTGCTGTAACTGCCTGAAATGCTCAGCCCATTCTGCACAAGCAACAATCATTATCTATGTGCATTTCATGGAGCTGTACCAGCAGCATTAAAAACTCCAGCTAACTTTTATACATCACATCCTATTTTAAACGGTGGCAGTGGAGCAGCTGGCCATGCCTTCAAGCCGCCTTAGAACTCAGCTCCATCCAGAAGTGGACAAGGACAGTGATGTCTACACCACAGACCTTATCGGGGTGCTGGAAGATGTCCCTGTTGTTATTCAAGCAGAAAGCAAAAGGCAGCCCTTGCTGGTTGTATGGGATACGAGGAGAGCATCATGTGCATGTAGTTTACAGAACTGAAATTCTGTAAGTTTACAGAGCTGACATTTTTATTATTTTCATAATCTTTCCAGTAAGGAGCGTTGCCACGTGGCAGAGACCAGCCCTGCGCCTGTGAGGGGTATGTGCAGAGACAGGGGCAGCGTGTTCGGGCAGCAGCCAGCGTGCTGAGGCATTTCTGCCAATCCTTTGGGGACTCTCTCCAAACTTTGATACCAGCTTACACAATGAATACTCACCAACTTATAAGAGCCACTAAAATCTTACAGATTTCTTTAGCTATAGACTTTGCTCTTTATTCTCCCTGGTGGCTAGAAACAGGTTCATAGGAGCACACACATGCATACATCCCTTTTTCCTCCCAACGCCCTTTAGCCTTTGAGGCCAAATTTACAGACAATACTCTCTGCAGCTGCCTTTGAGGTCCTGCTTTCTCCACAGGATTCCCTGTAATGCTTACAGCCCTTACTGCTGATGCAAGAAAAATACAACTGGAAGTTTAGGCAACTAGAATAAAGGGCCAGACATCTAAATCAATGGCTAAACAAGTGCATTTGTGAATTTATGAGCACTCCCTGCTTTTAGCTACTTCTCTACTGTTAGTTAGCTCAGTGGCTCTGAGCAAAGCCCTCTTAACACTTGCATTTCCTCAACATCAATAATACATCCCATCAGGGCAGTCTGTGCCACACCGCAGCCGACTGAGCCACACACGGTGTCACACTGCTGCAAACCTGTGCAAGGTAACATGACTAGATGGGGCTGTTGCAGCTGTAAAGGGATCCATCCTTGCAGAGCAGAAGCTCTGCTCAAAGAGAAGCATTGTGGCTTCATCCCTCCAGAGGCTTAGATGCATAAAATTTTTTTCTTCAAAAAAAAATGACACCCAACACCAGAATAGTTACATATGCCTGGCTGTTACTAATTCAGGATACATTTAAGATGATATTCATTAAACAATTTTGCAATGAAAAGGATGAGAAGCCTCTACAACCATGACTCACACTAGTGTCTCACTCTTGCAGAATGGGCGTACAGGGAGATCTGATCTTCCAGGGAGGCACAGGATTACTTTTCAGTGCATCATAAAGAGGTGAGAGAGGTGGAGCTAATGCAAAAGGTTACAATTCCTTTTCCCAGCAAACAGGGCCTGGGTTTTGTAAGGAGTTCAAAGAGATGGCACACACCCATTAATTTCCAGAGGAACTTGGTTGCCTTGATGCCTTGAACATCTGCCTGCTCTAATGCCAGGCAGATGTTGGCAATGCCTTCAGCTTGTACACCCAAGTGTAGTGTCCACCCTTTAGAGCAGGCATCAACACATCTTTTCCACACACGTGAGGCTCAAGGACAGCATTTAGGAAGCACTTCACTTTTGCAGCACGCATCCCATGGGTTCATTTTGAAGTCTGAACACAGGAGTAAAAACAGATCATGGAGACATCTTAAAATGAAAAGGTCCTCCTTAGAAGCAAACCAGCATCTGAATGTGCAGTCTATCCTTAGGCACACATCGAGTAGCAAAAAATGAATGCTCTTTTCCTCTTAAGACTAAAGTGACACGCTACAGAGCGTGTTTATCAAAATGCAGCACTGTTTTAGTATAAATGCCATTTATACATAAAAAGGTTATTTATTTACCCTTCTTCTCTCTCAGAAGCACAGGACAATGTGTGGGTTGAAGAACTTTGCCTGGTGCTTGCTTGAACTTCTGGCTGATGAAACTGAAGTGTGTCTGTGTCCACATATTTACTCCCTGTGGCTGAATGGAAACAGCATGCCAGGGACAAGCAAGGCTTAGTTAAACTAAGGAGCAGTGGGAAAGTAAATGCAGTCAAGCATGCATGAGGGTAGCAGACCTCAGCCAAGCACATCACATCTTACTGTCTATTGAGAATTGTTCTAAATCGGTGAAATATTAGTAACCTAAGCAATTGTTAGATTTGTCACCTAACAAAAAATCCAAGGAATTCTTCTTTGATTTTATGTTGTACAGCAGAAGACACCTTTTTTTTGCAACTGCTCCTTGATGATGTCCCAGCTCTGGGACTTACTGAGAAATTCTGTCCACTTACAAGTCAGTCTGCAACATGTCATAGCTCTGAAGGCCGAAGTTTATAAATATCTGAACTAATATTTTAAGAATCAATTCCTTTAGTGCAACATAAAAAGGAAAAGAAGTCACAGGAGTTTTTTAACAAAAAAATATTTTTGTTTTTAAATCAAAAGGGAACTAGCAAACTAGAGCTTTACATTCCTCAGGATCTGAGATTTTGAAAGTTCAGTAAATCATGGCCAACACAAGCTCATAAAAAGCAAGGCAGCCCTCTCTCCAACATACATAGGTGGGGACAGGTATGCAAAGGGTGGATTCTGAACCTTCAATAATTATGCTTAATTTAAAATAAGCTGACAGCTGTTGAGAACTGCTTGACAAAGGGCAGGAAGAGTCTTTACCACTGTGTCAAAGCTGGAGGTGAGGCAGATTCTCATCTCAGGGCAGCCACAATCCCAGCATGGACACCAGCAGCTCTGCACATCTCTGCAGCTCCCATCTCAGGAGATACCCACCTGTGCTGCCCTGGTTAAATTTGCCCTTGACATTATTCCAGGGTGTGGGAGGGTTTCCATTCCCATTTGTAAAGCCTCTGGGTCACCTGTGTGCAGTTTGCAGTACTAAAAATGCATGTGAGAAATATATAGAGTATTGACTTTACAAGTTGCATGACAGGTTACTTAAGTCACCTGATATAATTTTGTTATCTACAAGGCATTTCAAAGGCAGTTATCTCACAAAATCTGACTCTTTACAGGTCTGGCAGATTTTAATCTCTATGAGCATTCTGGAAAACAGAAGGGTTTTAAATGTTCATTGCCAGGAACACTTATGGAAATGCTGAGGAAGTCAGTCAGAACCAAAGGCAGATTTTGGAGGAATGCTCTACAATACCAGCTACAAACGTTAAAAAGTTCACCAGCACTTGCTGTCAAATCCAAGCTGCTTTTGAGCAAGGCAGAATCTTGCACATAAAACATTTGCAGCTGTAAACTACAAACTTGCTTGTTCCAGAAACTATTCTTTCCAAAAAACAAAATTACTTACAAACATTATCATCAAGACTGAATGAGAAGTGCCTGGAAGAAAAAAAGAATATTTTTTTTCAAACCTAGTCCTATTTGTGCAAATATTTACAATCAAGTTTAATATTACACACTCTCCCACTCAGTGGTGATGAATGTACTCAACCATATATTGTTATGCATTTCCCTTCAGTGCCTGAAACATTAGTGATAATTGGCATGAGAAGAGGGCTGATGCTTATAAGCTTTTGGAACTGCTGATAACCTGATAAACAAAAATGTTAAGGCAACTTCAGGAGCTAATCAAAACCCCGGCAGGTTGGGGAAATGTCAATATTTACAACAAGCAGCCTTTCAGCAGTTAATCACTTTTAACCTTCATAAACTAAGATACTATAGAGGACTTCAGGTTAATGTATGAACCCTCTATTCAATTAAGGTATTACAAAGGCAGTTACAACATGTAAGGCATCATGAAAAGAAGTACAATTGAATTTATCAGGGGAGAAGCAGCCAAACAGGGAACAGAGAGCCCTGGTTTCAGTGTGTTAAAGGAAGAAGCGTTCTGTGTAATTTTAAAGAAACAGACTCAGCATTAGTTCCAAATATTTCATTTCACACATAAAGCATGGTACCCATACTAATAAAGAACAGACTTATGCCAACTCTGGTGCATGCTTTTGTTATTGTATTATAGTTCATTAGAATTATAGTGCATAATTAAATAGAAAAAACTTGAACCTGGAATTATAAAACCATCACCACAAACCAACAATTCCACTAGATATGTATTAAGTCTTTTTTTTAAGTAAAGAAAAAGGGAATCGAGAAGGAAAAGGGGGGGAGGGAGAGAGAGAGAAAGAGAAAAAAAAATTCTTTTCCTTGTAAATCATTAAAAATGCATGAAGGTTTAAAGCACACCAGCTACAGCCTGTGCATTCATTTAGGCGACTACGCACAAGAAAACCCACTGCATTAAAAGAAAAAAAAAAAAAGAGAGTTTCTAAAATTTAGTATGGCAAGGAAGCTGAACAAGCCATGGAGGAGACTGGTGGAGTGGAAATGCTCTAGGCAGGGAGGGGCTCCTTGTTCCCATCCCCTTTCCTGACAGAAATTATCAGGGACCTTAAGTGCTGCAGCATTTGTGATGCTGCATCAGAGCTTTCTAAGTTTTATATTCCAGAGGAGCTGATCACAATAACAAACATGGATTTATTTTTTTTTCTGTTGAGTTCAGCTTCTGCCATAGAGAAACCTCCTGGTAAGAATGGCTAATTTATTAAGCTACAGATGTGAGCTCTGCTTTGCACAAGGAAGGATGATACAGGAGTTAGACAATGAGTCTTGGGATCAGCTATTGCAGGTTAAATGACACTTCCTACTTCCTGAAGGTACTTCAGCTTGGTGCTTCCTGCCCTGTGAGAGGGAATACTTGCCATAAATGATGTCCCACTATGTGATCCTGGGGTTCATATAAGTACAGTTCATTGTTACAAAACCCCAGAAATCACAGACCATCAGGGGACAATTTTCACCCTGTACAAAGCTGTGCTCCCGTGGGACAGGGTATCTGACCTTGATGTGTCATGCTGTAACTAGAGAGAGACGTCAGTAGAGAAATGGCTTTTATTGTGTGGAGCTGGTTTGTTTGGTTGTGTTTTTTTTTTTAAGTTTTCTGCGTCATCCTCTTTAAATTTTTAGAGTGAATTTATTGCTCTTGAAATCCATATCCCAGGGGCCTGGGTCTGCTCAGCAGAGAAGAGAGTACATGGGAAGCAGTGCTGCAGCTTTCCCCTCCAGTGTCTCAGTCTTGACTTGCAGTAAATACCTGGAGATTATATATATATATATATTTATTTTATTTTTTTTTTAAGTTAACTTCATATTTCTTGGCATTGCAAGGCAAGGAGATGACAATCCTCATGCTTTTCCTCTATACTATAGACACAGCCAGCTTGAGACCACCATTCATTAGTTGTGAGGCACCTAATAACCAGTAATGTCTGACTATCACTAGCACCTCCAGCCCTACTTATCATTAAATATTGGCAGAGGGAAGGCTCTATGAAGGATGTTTAGCTCTCTGTGTCCCCAGTTGCTGACTCTTTGGAGGTCTCCTGCAGTTCAAGGTGCTGATGCATCTCAGACCATGCCTGAATCAGTTGGATGACTTGTGATGCCACCATTCACATCTCTAGATTAGAGGTAAAATATGGGAAGGAATAGAAACACCAGACCACAGCTTAACTAACACAGGGTTTAATGTCATCTGCAATAGGAAGACAAAATATCCACCTGTACCTACTGTAGGGCTCCTGCTGGTGGTCTGTATGGCACTCTGGTAGTGAGGACCAGAGCCCAAGCTGCACAGACCACAGGGGTGATTCAGTTTGGGAACCATCATAACCTGGGGCTTTTCCAGGGCTGAAATTTCAGAAGCCAGACAAAAGGGCAATCCCCTGCTTTTCTGGTCTGAGTGGGAGTTACTACTGTGCCATCCTCTGCTCCCAGCCAGGCCTTGCATAATGCCAGACCTTCTGCATCACTCCTGATGATGCCATTTCCTACCATAGGCAGGAGGCAGTCAGGTTTCGCCTAATCAGCAATTTTCAAGCTTTTGATTCCCATTACTCCCCACCCCCTCTTTTTGTCAATATTCATTTTAAATGCTTGAAGTCAGGGTTCCATTCTAGCTGACTGTGCTTTCTCTGCCTCAGCCCTTCAGGTGGATAGCTGAAAAGTGACCACTTCATGCACAAGGAAACTTTAAACGAATCCCAAAAGAAAGTATTTATATAAGAATGAAAGGGCATCCCAGGCTTCTGCTGTGTAATGGATGTGATAATAATTGTAGGGAAAAAAGATCCAAACAGTTGGGTGTTTGGTGTTTTTTTCTTTCTGCAGCCCAGCTTTTGATCAAAAGACATAAAAAACCTGACAGTTGCTGGAGCAAGAGCTGCACTTTGATTCTGGGGCATGCAGGAAGGACAGCTGCCAACCTGGGAATCAAGAAACCGGCTATTGCTTCTTTGAACCATATCAAAAGCCCATCATATTTACGTCTTCCAATTAACAAGTGAATTTATTATTACTGTAAATGAAGGGCTGGTAGCCAAGACTGGGAATAAATAGGAAGGGGGCACTTTGCTAGTTAGAGCCACAGTAACGCATGGCAGTTTAGTGACAAGGCTGCCATCAGTCCCAGCCCCAACCCCTCCCTGTCACTGTGGGATGCAGAGGAACCAGTGCTAACCCAGCTCAGGGCCGCTTGTCCCAGGAGACAGCGCCTGGTTCCTAGCAGCCCGTCAGTTTTGACATGCAGAACAATAAAACTGCCATCAAATGCCTTCCTCCTGTGCACAGAGGCTGAGGATCAGGTTTCCCCTGTATCTCTTACCTTTCCTCTACCACTTTGAAGGGTTTGTTCTTCAATTGTATCTGGATATCTCAGAGTGGAATTTCATTCTTCCAGGAGTTTTAGAAGTATACCAGGTAAAGAATTAGCATGAGATGGGGAGCACACTGAGCAGCCTGCAGCTCACAGAGCTTTCTGTCACTATTGTCAGCACTGGGGGTGCTGCCCAAAAAATATTATACTTTCCAGAATGTGAGAATTACCCTGACAAGCAATGGATGGTATCTGCCTGCCTTCCACTCCTTGAAGAGTGAGAGAAGTCTTCCTTTTTAGCACAACACAGGTATAAAGATGTACTAGCTGAGATCCAGTCAGCATCTTCTCACTGAGTGGCAAAAAAAATGATGCCTTGGGAAAGAGTAAAAAACAATGCAGGAAGCATACTGAAATTTTTCAGTACATTTGCTCCATGTAGGCTGAAAAAAAGAACTATGTGAAAGGACAGATCAAAGCAGAGCCCACTCCTCAGGTCAGAGGCACATTTGTGCAAGACTGAATTCTGCTGGGTTTTGTGCTGTTTTGCTTGCTAAAGGAAATGGCCTAGAAGCAGAATGAATGCATCCAGTAGTTAAATCAATATGTTTTGATCTGTGATCCAGTACATCTAATCAACATATATCCTTGAATAATTTACTCAGATTCAGATCATACTCTAAGTAAATCCTCCAATATTCTGCTGCATTCTGGCATGTATACCACCATTGTGCTGACAGAGTGTAGCAAACCCATGAAGCCCACATAAAATGTCTAGAGAGGAGTAGTTACTCTGTACCACAGCAAAGATGCTGTTTCCAGGATGCTATTAAAGGAATAAGCAGTGCCCTACGCTGTGCCTGAGCTTTCTGAATTAGATGTCCTGGCTGCTTAGCTGAAGAGACTGTCAACATGAGTGATCACCCCTCACTGCCTCAGGAAAGGGCTTTTGTTTATATTTCAGGTAGACAGTTTTACTGCATTATATATGATCCTTGCAATTGTTACCACTATCTGCTTCTGCCCTAAATATAGTGTGAATGTTCCTTGCCCTTACCCTGGTGTAACTTCCATCCTTCATTTTCCCACTCCAGGTCTCTTACACCAGTTCCAGAAGTGACAAATCAGTACAAATGCATCACTGCTCTTCAGGGCTCAGCAGTGAGGCAGCGGCATGTGCCTGAGACCTGCCTCTCTGTTCACAAGCATGCCAGGAGATGCTGTGTCTCAGGGTTGAACAGAAACTCTGATCCTGTGCAGTTCCTCTGAAAGCTTCCCATAAATATACAAGGCTTATGCTGACAAGCTTGCATTAGATTTATACCCCCAGGACAGAGCACTCACTTGTTCAGTCATAGAAAATGTCCCCAAGTCCCTTGCAGATTTAGTGGTGGGTAACCTGGTAACAGGACAGAGCTTTGATTTTACTGCCTATTGGATTTCACTGCCTTCCTGGGGATTTGGTGGGGAGGGGGGGAGGGCAGAGCAAGGAGAGGGAGGGGATTACAGGACCAAGTTGAAAGAAACCCTTCCTTACTTGCTTCTGTTGAGATCTCACTCAGAAGCATCAAGGAGGTGGACTTTAGGAGTGATTATGATCACACTGTGTCTCTCTGTACTTATTCTCCCTTGCTGACGCTCCTGCCAAACTGTCTTGCTCTGCAGGCCAGGAAAAGATACATCCACCAATACCAGATTGAAGTTCAGCTTGTGCATCTGAAAATGAAATGGGATAAATCCACATCCTTCTATGTGAGGAACTTTGCAAGCAAACCATGGTGCATCTTGGTGGGTCAGGCTCAGCAAAACAGTATGTTCCTCCCTCTCACCACTTGCTCTGTCCTTCTGACAGCACCACAGACAGCAATTGAATTTTCAAGAAATTTCACATCCCGTGTAAGGCCAACTCACAAGGTATTCTGAGAGGAAGAACCATGTACCACTGTGATAGAACTGCTTTTAAATCCAAAGGATGCATCAATGGAACAAAAAAAAAAAAAAAAAAAGAAGATGGGAGAAGGGGCAATAGGTTAGCCTTGATGCAACAGAACAAATCTCCATTTCCATTTCCTGCCCCACATGTGCCCCACCAGCCCCTCACAGCAGCTCTGGCCTGGTTCAAAACCACTTTTCAATGGGGCAGTTTTATTCTAAGTCAGTGCCTTCCCCAGCACCAGATAAGGAAATAAGATCCAAATTTTTAAGACTTGTGTTGCCCAGGGAAGAAAAAGCTCATGAGATCATCTGATTGTCTATACATCCTTGGATTTGTTCAGCAACTATTCCACAGTAAAAAGCAGTAAATTCTGATATGGAAGGTAGAGAAGAACTGTCATCAGGAAAAAATCCATAGATGACTGAAGTACAGTTTATCCACCTGAAATTACAGGTTTCAGGAAGGACAAGAGAGAGAATTTAGGTAGGGCACAGAATTTAACACTGTTCCTTTACTCACTGAATTTGGACAAGAATTGCACTGTCCTTTCACAATGCATTCAAAATGCAGCAGATCCAATAACATGCCCCTAAAATATGCATGGTTCAACAGAAATTATTTCAGCATTTGAGTTATCCTTTTGACATCTCCTAACCACACACTGGCCCGGGCTAACTGGGATCAAGTGAAGAATCCACTGAAGTTACAGCCTGAGTAAACTGGAAGTAGATGAAGAAAACACTGACCATGCATGATTAATTCAATGGCAAAGCAGGAAAGTGCAAATGCTGGCAAGTCATTTCCTCTCTATAATTAAGGTTCCCTGCAGAGACACAGTAAATACAGGATGATCCAATGCCTTACAGATTTCAAATTTCCGATGGCATTAGTGCCTCTGAGATGCCCTCAGATCATTTGCAGAAACAGTCCAGTTTAGTCCAGACTTGGAAAGAAACCTCTTTCTTCAGGTGAGAGGGTAGCTGTTTTGTACAGAACTCATTAGCCACTCTGCTGAATTGCCAATTAATAATTGTTTTGATCGGTGGCTCTCGAGTAACGTTCATCTCCCAAGCTTGCTCAGGACTAGTCTTTCTTTCCCATTTGTCCTTATGGACTCTCAGCAGCAACCTCTGTTGCTCTCTCCTCTTCTAGAGATGTTGATCTGACAGGCAATCGTTTTACTGAACTTTTTGAGCTGCCCTGCTGGCTAGATTTTTCCTTTCATTATTAACCTAAAATCAAAATCAAACAAACAAACAAAACACACCCTATTGACTGTGTATCAAAAATAGCAAGCAGAGTATTTTAACAAATGACCCGTAATGGCACATCAGTGACTGTGCTCTGTAAAAGATAAGGAGTATCCTGGCTACAGCTTAGAAAGGCAAGCAAGCTGGTGAGGGAGTGATTTCCAGCCCACTCCACAGTATCATGAACTACAAGGTCATACTTCCTTTAAGTTAACGTAACAGGAAAGTATTTCTATTTTTTCCAGTTTCTTCTGGGTTTTTCCTCTTCAGTTTTCCTTTGCTACCCAGCCAGACAACTTCAATTAATATACACAGAGAAGCAGCAGCAAATAAAAAATGGGACTCTAAAATTGAGCAGGAGGATTTACCATCTAATAATACTTTAAACTTTTGAAAATAACTTGATCAAGTCTCAATGAGACTCCTTGGAAATAGCAAGCCATCTCTTGCATGAAAATGTATACACCAGAGTGTAGTTAATAGCCAGCTACGAGAGAACATTTTTACCACTGAAATTGCAGCTAATTCATCATATCTCAAGGGCTCTTTTTTTTCACTGGTAACTTCCATTCCAAGAATACACTGCAGCAATTCTTTGTACAAGACAGTCCTGATAAAGCAGAATAGAGCCAAGGCTCAGTGAAACAGTGAGAACATGCACTCTGTGGGCCCAGAGCAAGATAGAAAAGCTGAATAACAGTGCCGAGGAACTTAACCCCCCCTTACCAAGTAGCTGCAGAGCTACCCCTGCTTTAGCTGCAGCTCATTAGCTTCCAAACCTCTGCAAACTTCTCCCAAAAAGCAGGTGAACTCTGGTGTCAAGATCACAGCTGTAATTGTGGGTTTTCCCTGAACAGGGGCTGCTCAGATTTATCCAGCAGCAAACAGAAATTGGACGAAGCAGCAAGTCCCACAGACTCCTCTGTTGTCAGCTCACATCCCATGTGGGCAACCCAGAAATAGGGCAGACCTACAGTGGATTTTATTTGTCACTGTCTCCTTTTTACAAACATTTTCTATAAAGGTTGTGTACACAGAAATATAATAATGACTGTTTTAATGGATGATGCCAGTGCACTTCTTACATTAAAACCAAATATGGTTTTAAACTCTGGAAAAAATGTTAAGATACACCTTTACAAAAGCATCTTGAGACCAGGAGAAAAATTAAAACTTTTGTATTCAGTTGCATTAACTTGTTTTGTCATGTTTTCACAAAACATGATTAAGAAATTAAAATAATTTTTTCTGATTCAAATTTTTAAAATGTGATCACTATCGGCACGTGGTGGTGGAAAGCAGGGAGGTCTGATCTTTTGTGCTGCCTGCCTTGAACATCTCAATATACACAGGTTTTGCCAGAAATCTTTGTCCCAATAATTAATTTGATTGCTTGACTAACATTTTTTTTATTTATACTAACCACACCCACTTCCATACTACCTGGGCACAAAATAGGTAAAACCAGCAGAAAGTGAGCCAGACTGTTAAACCTCATGCTCCGAGAGCCCAGCTCAGCAAAGCAGCCTATTCTGTGAGGTTCTTCAGTACCCACCAAAGTGTTGTGCTGAATCGAATTAGAAATTCAGGGGAGGGGATTTATATTGAAATGCTAAAATCTTCAGCAATTCTGTCATCCACTGGGAAAAATCTATGGGACAGGACCAATCAAAAATAAGCCAGGGCAAGAGAATTATTAATCTCTCTAAACCACAATAAGGGCTCTCTTACTGGAACTGCACCCTCTGGAGGATGCATCCCAACAGATCAGAAGCAATGTTCAGCTCACATATTTATGTGTGTGTGTTTTATCACATGCTAACATGGGACATTCTTTGATTTGTATATGGGATAAAAAAAAAAAAAGAATTTTCCATCAAACTTACAGAAAATCTTAATGGTGATTTAATGCAATGACTTCTGGCTTGCCACAAGGCTGTGACAAGTCTATATTTTTCTCCCAGGGTTAGGTGCTCTCTGGTGCAGCAGCATTCTTTTCCTTTTTTCCTTTTTTTTTTTTTTTTCTTTTTTAAAACGAAGAATATATTAATCATTTATGAAGCTGTGGAGTCTTGTCTGGACTCTACACATTGTTAAAGGCGCAGGGTAGGCAGTGTGTGGCAGGAGAGGTCAGGGAGGGATTGGAGCTCCAGCCAGGAGCAGCCGGACACCGTCTGAGTGCAACGTCATGGCCATGTCTGGCAGGTTTGCAAAACACACATCAGCAAGGTTGGCCTCCAGTTTGTGTTAATGAATAGAATTCACTTTGCAAGAGCAAAAAAAAAGCTAAAGAGCCAGCAACACCCCTGAACAGGGTAAGCTACTCAGCTTTCAGCCCATGTGCTTAATAATGCCACCTAAGGTAGTGCCACAAACATGCCGTCCAGGGAGCCTTTTTACTCCTTTTTTTTTTTTTTTTTTATATCTGCCACATTTCACCATGCTTAATAAAATTCAATAATTGCTAGCATGGAGATGAACCACTTTCTCCAGAAATAACTCTGAAAAAACAGCAAGAGACCTGGCAAGGTATTGCCTCAAAAAAGGCAAAAGGAATTCCCATCTCCTTGTGCCCTTGTTTGAGTAAACTTCCTCAGTGCTTCGTATTTTACCTTTCTGTAAGAAACATCCCTGTGCGGTGAGAAAGACACTCTGAGGCTCAACCTCAGAGTATGCAACTGACATATATAATCTAGATTGGCTTCCCCAGGCAGACCTTTGATTGAGGAGGAAGAAGAGCAGCTGGTCAAAGTAATCTGCTCAGAGCAATTTGCATAATTTTCTCCCCCGTTTCCTCCGGCATTGTGAGCGTGTCTGGAGAGGAACACAAGCAGCAGATGCTGCGTTGCTCTGTCACAGGGTATAACAAAGTGGAGAACGTGGGTCAGAATTCATCTGCTAAATATCCCCAACAGGTTAAACAGTTCTGGAGAGCTTCAGTCACAGATCTCCTTTTGAAAAGCACTTTTTTTTTTCTTTTTTTTTTTCTCTTTTTTCTTTTTCCCTTCACTGAGTACAAATGATTCCATTTCTCCAGCAATTGCATGTTTCCTTTCACACTTGTGTGCTATTCAGAAAGATACTCTTTGTGTTTCTTTACAGAGCTGGCTTCCAGGACCAAGTGTTTCTTTCCCCTGCTTGGATGAAGAAGCCGTTACAAATGGGTTGAGAACAGAAAGCCAGGCTTCTGGATTAGAAATGAATGTGTGTTTAATATTAAACACAACTTTTTTTTTTTCTTTACTTTTTTTTTTTTTTTTTTTTTGTGGCAAGAAAGGCTAAAAATCTTCCTCCGGAGTTTCAGTTTCTTCTTGGGTCTGGGAAACTGGTAGAAGCTGCAAGTCTTGCATATGGCCCATCCACTTCCAAAACAAATACCTAAAATCAGACATCTGAATTGTGGTCCTGCTGAGATGAAGAAATCTCTGTAAGCAACACACTGCTTATCTACCCTCACTGGAGCTCAAATGCCACACTACACTGCTGTGGCTTTCAAGCCTGGCTGCTTGCCATGCCACTTCTGCTACAGTCAGAGCAAAAAGCACCATTCACATGCAATGTACATGTAAATGCACTGTCCATTGCTAGATACAGTATTTGAGCAAACAATAATTTACTTTTAAATCCTTTGGGGGACAAGTGAAGTATTATTTTTAGTCTTCAACAGTCTACTTATTTATATATTAAAAAAAATATTACCAAGTTGCTAGAGGCAAATAATACTGTTTTCCTTTAAACTGGATGTAGGAACCCAGCACAGTGGATGGAGTACCTGGGCTAGGTGCCCAGCAACCACCTTCCCTACCCTGGAGGACACATCTGCAGGAAAGCATATGAACTCTGCCCTCACCCATTCCCTTGGGCTGTCTCACCTCTGGTGCCAAGGTTTCCCATGTGCAGAATACTTATCCTGCACCCGCCTAGGCCTCCAGCTGCTGATGGCGGTCAAATGTCTACAGCCAGCACAGACCCTTGCTAATTCAAAATACACAAGCTCATCAGCAGAGGCTGTTAATTTTTCCCTGTGAATATTTCAGTAATCAAGTTTATAAATCAGATAGGAAAAAAACTCCAACACAAATATTGTTCCTAATTTTCCCTCTCCGGAAACTCCCCCCTCCAAAAAGCAGCCACTCTGATGATGGCAACCCTCCAGCAAAGTCAGGGAGGCAGAGGGGCCTTCTTGAAACAACAGTAAGAAAGAGATTATTAAGTGATAAGCATGAGTTTAACACTCCTAATTCAGAGCACAGACAGGGTACCTACACAGGTTAAGCCAGCTACCATCCAAGGGGACAGTGAGGAATTTGTTTCATCCACTCTCTAGCGCTACCAGATGTCAGCTCTCTCCCCAACTGAAGCTCAGATGGTCTGAAGTGATCCCTGACTTGTCCCTGTTAGCCATCTGGGAAGCCACTGTCCCAGCAGGGATAAAACATGCTGTGTTGTACAGTCCCACACTGGATAATATCAGGCTGTTATCCAGCCTGACGTTAGATGACAGAATAGTGGCCAACATCTATTTTAGGTTTCACAGTAAGCCATGATCATATGGTGGTGAAACCAAATGAAGACACTCCACTGCAAATAGGGATTGCCAAACTCTCCACCACAAATCAGAAACTATTACATTCTTGCAAATAATGAGATTTCTCCCCTTCCCCATTTCCCATGCCCCCATTCAGTTCCCAGGAAGAGATATTTATTTTGTACACAGACTGCACTGCCTGTGCCCCTCACCAGCCCATCTCCTGGGTCATGGACAGCGCTCCAAAAAAACAAGGATCAGTCTCAACTGGGCAGGGCCTTACTGAGTAAAGCAGTAAGTCTATCTAAGAAATTTACATACAGAGCTAGCCTCTGAATCTTTCAAAGTTCAGGACAGTAAATTATTGTTAAAATTCATTTCCTAAAATACACACAAGCTTGTATCCACGTACTGCAGAAGAAGCTCACAGTATGAGCAAAGCAGCCATCCACAGAGTGTGTTGGGAACCAGCATTTCCCAGTATTGTTACCCATATCTGAACCCAGCTGGAACTGGAACATTCAAGAGTAGAAACATTACCCTGTTTGTCTATCCCTACCATGGCTTTTTTTTTTTTTTTTTTTTTTTTGTAGAGTGTCTGAAATGAAGCCTTGCACAGTGGATTGTGCAAGGCTTCATCTTAAAGGCACTTCATTAATGATTGTGCTGGGGAAAGAGTCTGAGGTTTTTTTCCCTCCATCAATGTCATTGACATTTTATAGTGGGATGTCAAAAATATGGTGCCCCCCCCCCCCCCTCAACTCTCTTTTTCCCAGTGGAATTAGCTTAGGGCTTTTTAGAGTTTTTTCAAGCTTTTTAAAATCAAAAGCTGGAAACGAATACAATTCCTAGGGACTCCCCACCTCTACATTTGCCCTTATTCCAGTGACCAAGTCCCTTCCAGGTATTGCCACTTAAGTACATCCTTGATGTTTTACCTGGATGTTCACACTCAAGAACTGCTCCATGCATGATGTGACACCACAGGTAGCCTGCAATGCAAGTCTTCTTGAGGGACAACAGTACACACTGGGGATGTCTCTCTGATCTCCATAGGAAGCCAGCACCTCCCTGAGAGTTTCTGCTCAGAAGAGCAGCACAGAGAACATCTTCGCCCACTCCCTCCCCCCCAGCTATGGGTTCTGAACAGAGTTCAACTGGGAAGAAAAAGTCAAGACCAAGATTTCTACTGCATTGCCTCTCCACTACCTGGTGGTAAGAGTCAGGAGCTTTTAATTAGAGAAAGAAGTCTGAAAGCCTCATGTTACTGATTTGGGACAGAAGTGCCCTTCAACTCCTTGTCTCTGAGCTGAACCTAGCAAAACCAGCTGCCAAACCACAGCTCCAGGACTTGCTGCCCCTCTCAGAAGGCAAGTACTTCAGCTTGAGCCTTTGCCAGTAAAGCCAAGTCACCCAGCCTCACAGCCCCATGCAAGAGACCTGATTAATTTTTGCACAAGGAGTGATTTGTTGGCATGACAGTCATAAACAGCAGACTCAATTACATGAGATCACAGCGTCTGTGTTGCTCCTCAGTTTTGCATCCAATAGCACCTACTCTGACCTTGCTCATCTGAAGAATATCCCAGAAATAAAAAACTTTTTAAACCCTGGACTTAGGATAGTAAAAGACCCTTTCTTAACTCTCTGTTAATGTGCCCTGTGAAGCTTTTCCTTCCTTCGGTAGCTAATTACAGAAACTCAGAGTTAATTTATTCTGTAAAAGCCCCTTTCATTGTTCTGTTAGCATGTCTAGGAAAATCACGGTTTTCATTTAGTAATGCAACATGTCCCATATCCTCTCCTTCATCTCCTATTACTATTAGTGTCAGCCTGTACTAACCATCCATTTCTTTTTCTTTCTTTCTTGTTTTTTTTTCTTTTTGTTATTGTTTTTTGTTGGTTTTGTGGGGTTTTCTGGGTTGGTTTGTTTTTTGGGTTTTTTTTTTCAGGGAGGGGTGTGTGCATGGAAACTAACTACCTTTCAGTCACTGAAATGCTAATTTCAGAGACAGGCAGTATGCAGCTAGAAGATAATGTTACGTTTCCATCCTCCCACAGGGGAAAAACCTGGAGGAATCACAACATCTGAGATGCTTTTGCATTTTGGATAAGAAGACAAAGGGAAAACAGGTTGTGTGTATACCTAGACACAAACACATTTGGAGACTGGGTCTCAGAGATTAAAAAAGTAATTGATATTAGGTGCATTTTCTCCTTACAGGGCAGGCAAGAGAGAGATCTGAGCTTTGTCTTTTCAGAAAGAGGAGAAGCACAAGTGGCAACTCCCTGTTTAAAATAAATATCTTGATGGATATTTTTCTTCTCAGGAATACATACTGAGGAAATGGCAGTATTCTGAACAGAAATACAGAGTATTTGTCATATCTTCTTGCCATGTCACTTTTTCTGCACTGTTTCATTGAGCCCTGTTCATGAAAGAACAATTGCCTTATTGTCACTCTGAATGTCCCAAGAGCAATGCAACAAAACCAAACAAAGAGGCAGGAGGGGGAAGAAAGACAGAAAAAGTAGAACAACTTTTCCAGCGTGAATCACTATTTCTTAAGTAGATACTTGCGACACAGCAGCCTGGGCTGCTGAAATCCTGCCCCTGCTTACCCCTTCAGTGTGTGTGGGCACACTCAATTGATTCCTTTCTCCACTTTTGGGTTCAGGGCAGTCCCCCTGCTCAGAAAATAAAATACAAAAACCCCAAACTCATAAAATCCCTGGTGTGGGTTTTGGGAGAATGTCCCAATTTCCTGTCATCTCTACCTGAAAAAAAAAAAAAAAAAAAGTGATCCAGGGCATCTCAAAAAAAAAAAAAAGAAAAAAAAAAAAAGAACGGAAGGGAAAAAGAAGACACAGCTTTGTTTCAGTTTTCGTTATTGCTATTTTTCACCAGTTCTGACCTTGTTCTGGAAGGACGAAATCCATGTGATTCTGATGGCCAGCACAGATCAGACTCTGGCAAGTGAAAGTACCAGGAAAAGCCATGTTGAAGCTCAGACCCCAGCACACTAGACCAGCAGGGCCAAGACAGTTCTTTGAGATGAACACAGGCAGACAGCTGCCACAGTACGATATCTGCTCTACACTTTTCTAACATGGACTGTAGGGATGGTATTTACTCTTTCAGCAGGAACTCATCTAAACATCTTCAATTCCAACTGGACAAAGGAAGGAACACACCAAGTAAGAATACACCAACCAAGGGGCTGAAGATAAGCATTCAAGAGTCTATTTTTTCAATATTTATGAAACATACAACATGCCATTTTCCACATTTAGAAATGGACCCTGTCTAGAAATCCAAACTCAAACACTGTAAGACCTATCATCAGCAGTCAAGGAGAAGGGCATGATGTTGGATTTAGGCCCTCACATTAAAACAAGCACAAACTGGATCCTAAAAGGGGAAGAACATCCAAAGGGACTGACTACAGTGAGAGTGTGGTGGTTATCTGAAATCTCAAGACAATGAATGGCAGCAATATTTTGCAGCACATTTGAATTTGTAATACAGTTAGCTGCTAGCATGGAGAAAAAGAAAATTTAAAAATATTAGATAAAATACATACATATATATATATACCTGGGCACTTGCATGGAACCTTTAGCAACTAATTCTTGGTGGAGTAGGTTTTAGACTCTTAAAGTTGTTACTTGTCAGTTCAGATTCTTTCCCACTCACTAGTACTCAGCTCAGTTCCCCCATGGCTGCCTGGTGTGTTTTAAAAGCAATCACATCAATTAAGCAATTCTATCCATTTTGTACTCATAATGTTTGAGTATCCACATCCTGGATTTCACTGACATCATCACATGCAATTGCATGAATGTAACTTTAAAAGTTATCACTCTACCATGTCAGAAATTCAAGTCCACTGCAAATACTATAGTGGGGAGCTTAAACTACTGTCAAGTAGTTTACTGCAAATACTTTACTAGGTCTCCAGAGAGCTAGTAAAATCCCTCAGAAAATTATCTTTCCTGGTGCCCACTTCCACACCAGGGGTATTTATCTCTGCAGTAAGGAGACTGGGGTGATCCAAGCACAAAAATGTTTTATCTGTGCTTCAAAGCGGTGGTCTGGATGCAGTTCACTCAGTATTTTTGTATCAGACTTTCAGTCAGATTCTACATACATATTTAAGTGAATTACTATATACCCCCTTCATTTTCTTCCTATTTTTCCATTCCAGAGAATGCTCATTGTTATTGAGTTTTTAAGCTGAGACTCAAGGATCACATTTGATTGCATAGGACAAACCATTTTAAGTGGTAAAGCTTAAGGGTGGAAAAAATGAAAATTATGTAATTCAATAATGAACCGCAACAATGGAGCACAATCTTCCTGCATATTATTGACAATGATCATCTCCGGCTGCCAGCATGCTGGCTGTGAGGATTCAAGATTTTCCCCACACCAACACAGACCTCACTCCTATTTCCAAGCTTTCCAAGTGCAAACAGAACACAGGCTGCTTTGCATTACATGGAGGCCTGCCCATTAGTTTTCTATGAAAGAGTTTCACAGATTTTTACAACCTGGTGTGTGCAAACTGGCATGCAGCATCTACCTTGCAACGTTTCTTTGACCTCTGCTCAAAGTACATGGACAAAGATGGGGATTTGGCTGCACAAGGCACCTTGTACACATTGATACAACCCTGTATTTCTAGGGAGGAGAGTCTTTGCTCCATACAGGCTGCAACAAAGTGTTTCTGTTGGGTTAGGCATTTCTAAAGCCAGCAGAAAGCCCTTTGCAATGAAGTGTCATTGTCCCTCTCAATAATATGTTCATCCAGGAAAATCCAGCCCCTTGTCTTTCATTTCCAAGTTACTCTGTTTCTTGTTCCCTGAATTTGTGTTTTGAAGTTTCTGGATTTGAACAAAGCCAAAATCTCAGTTGAAATCTCACTCCGCTCTGGCAGACTCTGCTGCACTCCTTGTCTGTACTAGGTGGAACCAGATGTGGCATGTGTGGTTTCAAGCCCACTATCAGCCAGGTTTCACATGTGAGCCTATCAACAGAGTTAAGCTCAAAGTTGAAACAAGCCTATGAATTTTACCTGAAGTGCTGTCAATATTTTGAGCTCTCTGTTGCTTTGGTGGGGAGCTTGCTGTCCAGCAGACTGTTCCCTTGGATTAATACAGCAGGGTGACATGTTGAGCTGCCCACAGCTGGTATTCAGTGGGTAGGTCCTTATGAATATGAAAGCTCACATTTTGAACTTGATTAGGGAAGAGATTTCAAGGTGTGTCTAGGATGATAAAGAGAAAGCTGTTCATGACATGAAGATTTTTATAATGGAGTCAAGCTGCCATATCTCTCATTGCTTATGCAGTTAAAGGCCAGATCCTCACTTCCAGATTCACAGATTCACAGATATTAGGGGTTGGAAGATCATCTAGTCCAACCCCCCTGCCCAAGCAGGATCACCTAGACCAAGTCTCCCAGGAACAGATCCAGGCGGGTCTTAAGTGTCTCCAGAGATGAAGACTCCACAACCTCCCTGGGCAGCCCGTTCCAGAGCTCTGTCACCCT